>JACXGJ010001357.1:0-86254 GCA_016801105.1 Esox niger | reverse complement strand
ACACACACACACACACACACACACACACACACACACACACACACACACACACACACACACACACAGACAAAAACACAGTCATGAAGGGAATATTGGTATGTCACTTGTGGCAATATGTCGTTTTGGATAATGCTATGGCAACAGCTGAAAACACATCTTTGTTGATCTTAGCATAAATATGTTGCATGCAGTGTAAATGTATGTAGCTATGTGCCCTGGCGACAGTGAGAGGATTTGATTTATAAACAAGCTTGATGTGGAATACAGCTGTTTTAAAGATCCATTCTCATCATATCCAGTTATCTGGGGTATTTTATAGTGACAAAGCTCATTGATCTATGAAGTACCAGAGAATCTCTATGGGATGTAAATTAAATTATACTGGCATTGCCAAAACCTCTTTGTAAGATTGCAATGCAAGTATTATGAAGACTTTGTTCAGTGCAGCTTGTCCACCAATAAATATAGGGTTAAAACAAAACACAGAAAACAACGATATTACTGTCATGGACTTTGCTGTAGATCACTTTTTAAAAACAAAATCCACTTTTGAATGTCATTTAAATATCTATTGTCATTTTTTGTGCCTGGAGCTGTTGAAAAACCGAATACATAGATGGAAGAAAACCAATCAGCCCCCCTTTCTCTATTTTCCCACTTCAGCCTTCTGGGTTTTAATTGTAGCCAGATCCCAGAGTTGCCAACATTCTTCTTAATGGTTTGCTACAGCACAATGTTGACATCAGAGATCTGATAAACGCGACTGTAAAGAAAGAGCTGCAGTTTAATGACAAAAGTGGGATCTAAGTAACTTTGATTCTGTTTGTCACTGTTTATTACCAGCCTGGCATGAGATCTTGAATTGACTTCCAGTCAGCTTAATTGTAATTTGATCATTAACATGGCTTCTCTGTGATGAAGAGAAAGTCACTTAAATTTGGGATTTATGAGGTTTCTTGTTAACACATGGATGGTTCAATGAAAGTAAATAGAGATAAAACAATCTTGTTCAATTCAGCGGCTGAATGGTTTGTATTGATGCTAATTATCATAAAAAATGTAATGCGTTTAACACTTTGCTATTAATATGTTTCCACCATCTATAAGCTAACCTACGTATGGCTTCAAGAAATGCTTGTGTGAAATATATGCTTTGCAATCAATTACAATCTATACCTACCTCAATGCCATTGAATGTACTATAGCTCTGTTGACCAACATTTATAGAAATAATTAATCCACAAACATTGACGTAATTGTTAAAAGCCTTATGAGATGTACAAAACAAAAGCATAATTTCATATGAAGCATAAACATCACCAGAAATCATGTGCTCAGTTGAATCATAGGGAGTGGATCTTCAAAATGACCCATGAGAAATGTGGGGGAACATTCCTGTCATAGCTTAAAGAGGATTCTAATAATGTGATGCAACTTCTAAAAAAGCAGGAATTGCTTTCATTAAATATGACTTTGATTAGGCCACAAGCCCTTCAGAGATTGTACACCAATGCATAGAGAGAAAACCTGATACTAGATTCCATTTTGGTCATGTTGCCAGCTCCTATTGTATTCGATGGCTAAATGGCACATGCCAAGCTCAGAAAGTGACCCAAGGCTCTATGTAGAGTAAGCCTGGATCCTAAACTGCATTCCTTTGATTTCAGCTTAAAAATCTATTCAGGATCCAGGCTAAGAAAAAGTATAGCATTCTTCCTATTTTTCTTTCCCTCATACGCACACCTGGTTTGGATGTAGGAGAGGTCAAAGTACCCTGCCTGCTAATTAGATGCTAATGAGTATCTGATTGACCCTTGACATATGCTGTATTCTCTCTGAGTCCTGGTCATTCAGGCACATCATCGTGAAACATTTGGCAATGGAAAATTAGTGCTTTTTATTGAATACGTTCAAAAACAATTCAACACTGCTTCAGTACATTTTCCTTGATTTTGAGTCTTATGAAGTGGAACCACCCCTATCATCCACATCACATTGAAGGAACCCAGTGAACCTGACACCTTCTGCAGGCCATTGTCTCACAGGGCCCTGAACATTGTGTTCAGTAAACGTAATTATCGTTCATTATTGAGTTAAACATTTAGGGTGAGGACCCATTATCAGGGGTTTGATTGGAGATTGGATGTACATGCGATACATTATCCACTGCTTCATCAAGGGGTCTCTATTTGTGGAATACAAGATCCATTGTTTATGAAGATGTTTGGGTCAGGTCAAGTTATAGGGTAGATTCCTGATTGGTCTGAATTTAACACCTCTCCACACGATTTAACAAAAACCTGGAGTTTCTCCTCTGCTGGTGAGGACAGTGATAACTGCATGACTTCCCCATGGTTTCCCAATCGCACAACTGCTTAAAAAACATGTAGTGCAAACAAGTAACGATGAAGCGTGGTTTTGATTGTGACTTTACATCTATCTTCTCGTGAAACCAACGTGCCACGATCTGGACGTCACAGATATGTTCTGAAACCACTAGACTGGAGCAGAGTTTTGTTTTGTAAACACTCCTTTAGAGACCACGGGGATCAAAATGTGGCCAAAGCTCAATGCCAAAATTAATATGAGGTTAATGATATGGTTTGGCCCTCTGCCTGGGCCTATTGATCAAATGTGGATTTCTCCAGCTCTGCCTTTATTGCTTTAATAAGAACCATTTGTTCACTGAGGAGTTTTTTTATTTTATTCGCTTTAATTCTGTGAGTAGAGCATTCTGGGAATGTTAAAGCCAACAGCAAATCTGAATATCTTCTCTCTGCCTGGGTGGTGGACCATTGTTGCATACCAGATTGATGATTATTAGACTTGTTATCTGATTGAGCGCTTCAACAGTGACCAGGTCAATCACAATGTCATGTACACATGAGGTTGCATGTATTTTTACATATGGAATCGCATTCATAGCCAAACTGCCATGATCAATTTCCATCAGCATGCTTAGTATTATCAAGAACAGACAGTCTTTATTCAATGACCTCAGTCTTAAGAAATGTCAAGACAGTTAAAATATAACAAAATACAAATACAATGTTTTATGTCAAAATGCACCCATTTTATACAACAACTCAAATACTTGTTTAACTTGGTAAGCAGTACATATTATTATGTCTTTTTAAAAGCCATGTTAATTATTTTAGCTCTTGGATAATGCTTGTCAAATAGTCTCAGGCCCAATTCCATCTCCTTGTCATTGCGAGACTATGTGTTTTAATCATATTTGGTCTCTTCACCAGTTGCTAATGTGTCTCTCCAAGGACATGGGCATGTCCTTTGTCAACAATTTTGCCTGTGTTTTAATAGGTTAGGCAACTTTTGCTTGGCTGCTGTCATCAGACACTGGAAATGTTGATGGTCAATTAGAATCATATAATGACAATATTTGTCGTAGCCACGTAAGTCATTTTACTGTATAACATCACTTTTGTTACTATGTGAACTCTTCGTGTTGCTTTTAAGAGTGATAACAGGCTTAGCCATGCTAACTGGAGAAATATAATTGCTATTCCTTCTTGGTCCTCTTTTCCTATTAGGGATAATCCAGACATTGAGTTTCTGGTGGTTTTAAAATCTCAAATTAAGATGGCTTGTATTGGCACTGCATGATTTTAAATACAGAAAATAGTTAATAATGTTTACATCAACATTTGACCTAAAATGGATCAAATCATAATATGGGCTTTTCAGGCCATCCCTGATCTATTGATTTGGTTTAAATGAAAAAAAATCCTGGAATTTAAGGTGGTTATTAATGATTTCTGTATAATGAGGGCTGCAGAGAGCACAGGGCATATTGTTACCAAATACTCATATACTTTAAAAGCTACCTCCAGTCCAAAACTTTGAATTGTTAGATTTAGGTATTCAGCTAGGTTCAAATAGTGTTAACTATTTTATTTGTTAGAATGTTAACTAATTTATGGATCAACCATCATGAGTCATGGCAAGAAGGACTGTTTGAATTTAAACTTGGTTTTCTTACTGATCAAGTAAAAATCCCATTACATTTTCAACTGTTACACATCATGTCAAACATCACAAATTAACAGAGGTAATATAATGGGACATGGCCTATTCCTGTGCCACCACATAAGAAATCCATAGAGAGCCTTTTTATATGACCTCTACTTTAATGACATGAAGTATTTGGGCTTACGCTAGAAACACTGACTGAACTGGCTGTCATTCAGGCAACTGAGAAATCTGTTTGAAAGTAATAAGAAAAACAAATTTAGATTTTTACATAAACACACTATATGAATGTAGTTGGAATCCTCCAGAAAGTTCTAGAAAACAGATTTTTGAAAGGTGCTAGGTACATTTCTTTACACCAACAAGCTCATTTAAATACTAACCATTGACAATGTTCAATGATACATTAAATAAAAGAAACACATTTGCCCAAGTTCCTGATAGCACAGAACGTTTTGCCTGTTTAGTAACTTGTTTGTTTTAATTAACATTAATTTCAGCAATGATTCTCAAAATATCCAAGTCTGTCCTTGTGCTATCATTACATAAAGGAGGTGGTGGCAAAGATCTGGATCCGTGGTTCTCAACTCCAGGACTCGGGACCCAAAGTACTGCTGATTTTCATTCTAGCCCGCTAAATATTGACCAATTTAGACTTGGAACCCCAGGTAAATGCAATGAATTATCAGGCAGAATAGAAAACAAGCTGTAGTCTGGTTCCCCAGACTACAATGTGATTTTCTGGATTTTTGTTTTAGATTCCGTCTGTCACAGTTGAAGTGTACCTCTACACCATTTGTAAGTAGGAAAACCAGCAAAATCAGCAGTGTATCAAATACATGACAAAAAAGTATTTAGTCAGCCGCCAATTGTGCAAGTTCTCGCACTTAAAAAGACGAGAGATGCCTGTATTTTTCATCATATGCACACTTCAACTATGAGAGACGAAATGAGGAAAAATCCAGAAAATCACATTGTAGGACTTTTAATGAATTTATTGGTAAATTATGGTGGAAAATAAGTATTTGGTCAATAACAAAAGTTAATCTCCATACTTTGTTATATACCCTTTGTTGGCAATGACAGTTGGCAATGACAAATGTATTCTGTAAGTCTTCACAAGGTTTTCACACACTGTTGCTGGTATTTTGGCCCATTTGTCCATGCAGATGTCCTCTAGAGCAGTGATGTTTTGGGACTGTCGCTGGGCAACACGGACTTTCAACTCCCTCCAAAGATTTTCTATGGGGTTGAGATCTGGTGACTGGCTAGGCCACTCCAGGACCTTGAAGCCACTCCTTTGTTGCCCGGGCGGTGTGTTTGGGATCATTGTCATGCTGAAAGACCCAGCCACGTTTCATCTTCAATGCCCTTGCTGATGGAAGGAGGTTTTCACTCCAAATCTCACGATACATGGCCCCATTCATTCTTTTCTTTACACGGATAAGTCGTCCTGGTCCCTTAGCAGAAAAACAGCCCCAAAGCATGATGTTTCCACCCCCATGCTTCACAGTAGGTATGGTGTTCTTTGGATGCAACTTAGCATTCTTTCTCCTCCAAACACAATGAGTTGAGTTTTTACCAAAAGGTTCTATTTTGGTTTCATCTGACCATATGACATTCTCCCAGGCCTCTTCTGGATCATCCAAATGCTCTCTAGCAAACCTCAGACGGGCCTGGACATGTACTGGCTTAAGCAGGGGGACACGTCTTGCACTGCAGGATTTGAGTCCCTGGTGGCGTAGTGTGTTACTGATGGTAGCCTTTGTTACTTTGGTCCCAGCTCTCTGCAGGTCATTCACTAGGTCCCCCCGTGTGGTTCTGGGATTTTTGCTCACCATTCTTGTGATCATTTTGACCCCACAGGGTGAGATCTTTCGTGGAGCCCCGGATCAAGGGAGATTATCAGTGGTCTTGTATGTCTTCCATTTTCTTAGAATTGATCCCACAGTTGATTTCTTCACACCAAGCTGCTTACCTATTGCAGATTCAGTCTTCCCAGCCTGGTGCAGGTCTACAATTTTGTTTACTGGTGTCCTTTGACAGCTCTTTGGTCTTGGCCATAGTGGAGTTTGGAGTGTGACTGTTTGAGGTTGTGGACAGGTGTCTTTTATACTGATAACAAGTTCAAACAGGTGCCATTAATACAGGTAAAGATTGGAGGACAAAGGAGCCTCTTAAAGAAGAAGTTACAGGTCTGTGAGAGCCAGAAATCTTGCTTGTTCGTAGGTGACCAAATACTTATTTTACCTAGGAATTTACCAATAAATTCATAAAAAATCCTACAATGTGATTCTCTGGATTTGTTTTCTTATTCTGTCTCTCATAGTTGAAGTGCACCTATGATGAAAATTACAGTCCTCTCTCATCTTTTTAAGTGGGTGAACTTGCACGATTGGTGGCTGACTAAATGCTTTTTTGCCCCACAGTGTGTGTGTGTGTGTGTGTGTGTGTGTGTGTGTGTGTGTGTATTTTCCACTGTATTTTTTTGTTGGGTCTCTTTCAGAGTTGGCAATAACGGCTTTGAGGTTTTAGATGAGTATTGGACCACATGGTTGAAATAGTGTCATTATGAATTCATATTTTTATACTCTCAGGCCTGTGAAACACACTTGTAAAATATGCCTGAAGATGTGGTATAGCTCCCTGAACTTATGCTTACCTCAGCAATCTAGGCAAGCCTTGTGGCAAGTAATCGACACGGTAGTTTTGGCCTAACCGGTCCCTTTAGTTGTGCTTGAGCCTACGCAAAGTCATGTTCTGTGAAAGTTAAGTGTTGGAAGAGTAGGCATACGGACTGAATACAAAATGCTAAAAGCTGTAGTTCTTCAACAGGGTGAAACATCTGGAGGTAATCTATAGGGAAGCCTACATTATGGGTCTGACAGCCAGGAGGATGGAAATAGTCCCATAGCACAAACAAACCCAGGATTACACATGCCGAATGGAAAATGGGGAATTATCTATCAAAACATAAACATAATCACTCAAACAACTCCAATCTCAGGAACCTTCAAAGTCAAAATAACTGTTTGCTCATTGTGCAAAGACCAGAGATCAGTGTTTGACTGCAGTTCACAGTTCATAGTGCTACAATGAAAACATTCAGTGTATTATAGCTTTATAGCAATCAACGAGTTTAACTTTGAACAAAAAGGTTAGCATTTTTTTGTTTTACTAGCTAAAAGTGTCATTACTCAATAGGTCCATAGTTACAACTGCCTTCATATTGGCAATGACTGATTCACTGATCAAACCCTGACCACTGTCTCTAAAACCATACAGTTTATTTTGTGTGAATTCTTGTCTGGTTTATATTGCAATGCAGATTGCAGACATCATTTGGATACTGAAGGGGGGGTAGCTCGCTAGTTGACGCAACATTGAAAGTTGAGTCCTTGTCATTAACTTTGAGGTTACACGTTTTGGCAAGACTCTTTTACATCCCTCTCTCTTTTTCTCTACCGCTCTCCACCCACTTTCTCCCTCTCTCTCCCTCCCTCTCTCTGTGGGCATTTGTCCAGGGTATAGTAACACACTGGAGATTTCCAGCCCTGGAGTCTCCACTCAACACTTTATACACTTAACTGGAGGCCAACGAGCTGTCTCTTTAAGACAAGAATTCACAAACAGTTGGTTTGGATGAACAAAGCTATTTTCGCGCAGTTCAGTTCATTGCCAAAGGCCTTGCTGTGAATCTAAGCTTTTGCAAATTTGCAAAGTTCATCTAGTTCAACTCCATAAGGAGTAAGTTTTACTTGTGCTCTGAAAGGTTTGACATGGCCATCCGTCCATCGCTCTATACATCCCTCGATCCATGATGTTAATGTAATCAAATTCCCCAAGGCATATAGTGATTGCGCAGCTGTATGGTTCTCCAATTGCATTCTAGTTTCCTTTGTTATGATTTCGAAGAACAGGGGGAAGCTGAACTGGATGGTTACAGATTATTACCTTCCTCACTTTGTAATGCATACATTTTGTGTCTGTCAGCCACTTAGAGGGACAATGATTACTTGTTTTAATCCCTCCCACACAAATAAGATACAGGAACTTTGACCTTTCGCTTCTTGCACTGACTAGGTTTATCACTGTAATATTTATATGCTGGCTAAAACAAGCCATGAATCTGTCCTAGGAGTCTTATTGCAAACACAACCAACAAGCCAAAAACAGCCAAGCTCCGTCTGGATCAGATTGATTGAATTAGGGCAATTGCGTTGGTCTCAGACTCTGTGTGTGTGTGTGTGTGTGTGTGTGTGTGTGCGTTAGACTAGCTGATTCCGAAGGGTTTTTTAGACACAGCTGGCTTTCAGCCCTCCTGCCCGGGTGCTATCCCCTGCCAAAGTGATGTCATCATACGCACTAAACGCTGCATGCCTTCGGTGGTCTCTTGCTGACATCACGGACTGATGTCATCCAGAAAGGCATGGTCTGGACAAGGGAGAGGGAAAGAGAGAGAGGTATGGAGAGAGCTAAGCAGCGGAGTTTGTGTTCGAGTTTGAGCGGGGTGGAAGTGTGCACCCAAACGTACACACACTTACAAACAGCAGTTATAGCAGGGTGGAAGTATGCACTGAGGGCAGTTCCCCAGGCCTCAGTGTTAAGGGTTGGGGATTGGACGGTGGAGGGGAAAACACATGATGACATCACCAGTGGCCTTGCCGGTGTTCCCCCTAATGCTTGTCAAAATAAAGATGTTTCTTCCCCATGTTCCTACTATCACAGACGCAGGATGGATTTTAGGTTAATTGTTTATTGAACTTTTGGTCACATTTCACACATAATTAGTTACATGTCATTTGGTTAAGGCTGACAAAGAATCCTTAATGTTTTATTATACCCAACTAGCACTGAAAACTACAAATACTCCTATGATGAGCGAAACAGCATGTAGCTCAAAACACTAACTATAATGTTCCATCAATTGCCTAGCTACAGACTTATTTTATCCCAATGAATGGGTGAAGATATTTTATAAATACAGTTGTGCTCATAAGTTTGCATACCCTAGCAGAAATTGTGGAATTTTGGAACTGATATTGAAAATATGACAAAAAAACTTTCTTTTATTTACGTATAGTGATCGTATGAAGCCATTTATTATCACATCGTTTTTTGGCTCCTTTTTAAATCATAATGATAACAGAAATCACCCAAATGGCCCTAAATCAAACGTTTACATACCCTTGAATGTTTGGCCTTGTTATAGACACACAAGGTGACACAAAAGTGAAAATGGCAATTAAAGGTGAAATTCCCACATCTGTGGCTTTTTAAATTGCAATTAGTGTCTGTGTATAGTCAATGAGTTTGTTAGTTCTCATGTGGATTCACTAAGTAGGCTAGATACCGAGCAATGGCAGAAGAAAAGAACTGTCAAAAGACCAGCGTCTAGTTCCAAGCTAATGGAACTATATAAAGATGGAAAATAATATAAAAAGATATCAAGCCTTGCACATGCCAGTCAGTCCTGTTCAATCACTTATTAAGAAGTGGATAATTCTGTGATCTCTTGACACCAAGCCAAGGTCAGGTAGACTAAAAAGAATTTCAGCCAAAACTTCCCAAATGCTTGTTTAGGATACAAAGAAAATCCACAGGTAACCTCAAGAGAAATACAAGCTGCTCTGGAAAGACAGTGTGGTTGTTTCAAGGAGCACAATACGATGATACTTGAAGAAAAATTAGCTGCATAGTCATGCTGCCAGAAAGATGCCTTTACTGCGCCAATGCCACAAAAAAAATTGGTTACAATATGCTCGACAACACATTGACACGCCTCACAGCTTCTGATGCAGTTATTTGGAGTGTCAAGAACAAAATAGAGCTTAATGGTCACAACGAGGGGACAAACATGGCCTATAGTGAACAGAATACCATCCCCACTGTGTAGCATGGTGGTTGCTCCCTGATGTTTTAGGGGATGTGTGAGCTCTAAAAGCACAGGGAATCTTGTGAAAATCCATGCCAAGATGAATGCAGCATTGATGCTAAAGGGGGCAATACCAATGTGGTCTCAGGACACCACGTAGACTATTATACGAAAATCCATGGCACACGATTTCGAATTATATTTCACGTTAAGTTTGGTTACATTACAATGCACCACCAAAATGTATGATACATTACGAAATGCCTAAAACATAACATATCTTGTGAACGCTATTATAATGTATAAAATGTTATGAGCGCTATTAAAATGTTAAATAACATACGAACAACAAACCTTTTAATTAATGAACTCTATGAAAACGTAGAAATAAATACGATTTTTAAAAAAAATGTTCAGCATGTGTTTCAAATCGGCAACAGTCAGATCAGAGGGCAGTCACCTTATCCACTGTACCACACTGGATATGTAGAGCAAGGAGGACTAACAGCAACACCAAGGTCGCTAGACTATGTCATGAATGCATTGCTATGTTCAAGTTAGGTTAACGTTAGGAATCACAATACAGCACTGGGGTTAAGGTTAGGGTTTGGGCTACTGTTAGGAAAATAAAAAGGTTAGGTTAAGGTTTGGTTTGGGTTAGGTCTCGCAGCTCTCAGTTTCAGGTTAGGGTAAAGCTTAGGTATCACAGCACTGGGGTTAAGTTTTGGGTAAGGATTACAAAGAAAATCGCTTCAAACATATTCATGTGAGACCGCCACTCGCATTCATGATCCACTGGTTCCTCTCTGGTGCTGTGGTTAGTGCACCTCTCTGGGAAGCACACGCTCTCTGGTTCAAAACATGGTTTGATTAAAAAAATCAATTAAGTTATTTTGCTTAACGCAATATACCTGACAAAATCGCCTGGCTAAAATGTACATAAAATAGTCTATGTAATCGTTCTAAGACCAGGTTGGCAATACACATTATCAATAACTAATTTTTTTCTTTGTTGCCATGTTTTGTTTTATGATTGTGCTATTCTGTTATGACCTACAGTTGAATGTGAATCCCATAAGAAATAAAAGGCTGTTTTGCCTGTTCACTCATGTTTTCTTTACAAATGGTACATATATTAACAATTCTCTAAGGGTATTCAAACTTTTAAGGACAACTGCATCTACTTTTTAACACACCTTGTCAGTGGAGTATCTATACGGTTCACCTAAGATGTACACTTAGCTTTGTCCCACAATATCGATGCAATGTAGTTATTGCTGAATGGTTGCACAAGGCAAGCCCGGGACGATGTTGCAGGAGATGATTGGATGGTAGACTTATCTGACTTAGCTATGCCTCTCACACGAGGAATTTATTTCTCATTGAATAATGAACTGTACATTATTCTTATTGAGGGAATACATTTATACATTTTAGTCATTTAACAGCAAAGTTGGTGAATCAAGTCACACTTAAGTCACCAATAAATTGACATGTGAATTGACTTGCGATCTGTTCCAAAGATTTGTGATTTGACTTGGACTTGTACTTATTGGATTTGTGCCTTGGAAGGTAAATATAGAATAGCTAAAACTAAGAAATCACCAAAGTACCGTTTGAGACAGTGCATCTGTATCATTTGTAATAGCATTTGGTGACAAAGATTTTTTACATTCATTGAGAAGCCTAATGATAGCTCACTATCAAGAATTGGGCCTGTTTCTAATCTTTGCCAGCTATTTAGTTATAGTAGCTAATAACTAGCCAACACATACAACCAAGGGTGTAGGAGTGACTGATATTGGGGGGGGGGACATTTGACTACAGTGTGAATGTTAATGTATTCACCAAAATGTCTATTTAATATTTAGTTCAAAGTGTTTTTCCACTTCTAGAATCCACTTCTTGTTCGATTCTCTTTGTCCATGACTACGTTAGATATAGACAAGCTCTGTTTAAAAGGGGCGTTGGCATTATTGACCAGTGAAGTGTGAATAGGACCAGTGCAACCGACACAGTGTCACTCGGAGGTAGTCTGGTTGAAAATACCGGGGGCAATAATTGTTTCAACAACACTGGCTTGCAAAACTCATTGTCTGGAAAGGGTGTGAAAACAAAACTTATAGCTACAGTAATACACTTATAATAGCAGATAGAATAGGCCAGACCAGCCTCAAAATGATCATACAATTAAACATTAAATGCATGTTTGCTACGATGATTTAAATGTTGCAATTCCGTATTAGTTTACTAGATTATCAACTGCTGATTTAAAATAATGGTAATCCCCAAAAAGTGCAACTTAAACTGATAGGACTTGCTTTGGACTAATAGACCACAACTATAGCCTATAGTGCTTAATAGACTTGAGACTTGTGATGGACTTGCATGCAATGACTTGAGACTTGACTTAGACTTGTCTGAAGTAACTTAAAGACGAGTTGAGTTGTCTGAAGTAACTCAAAATTTGAATCCAGCTCTCGGATTAGCCCTGGAGTCACCTTGAGGGCAGCATAGTTGACCAGCACCATCCAGGTTTGGGGGGTAAGTCATGAAATTGGCTTGCCTTGCCCTGTTGCACTGCAGTGACTACCTGTGATGGCTTGGGCACCTCTGAGCTCAATCAAGGTAAAAGTCAGGAGAGTGCATGCCTTTTGGCACATAAGGTAAGGATTCTGTTGTTGACTTCCATGTTTAATGGGCAGCTTGATGACAACCAGAAAGGCATCAAATGTGCTTTGGAAGACATCTCAACATTGACTGTCCCCGATTATGCTGCGAGTTGCTGTGATTAAGCATGTCCTGGAATTCAAGTTGATGTTGGGAAATTGAATTATGTACAAATAGGTTATTGTCTGTAGATGAAGAAAATACAGTTTTTGAATGGAATTACTGAAATAATAATATAATAATTTGATGATATTCTAATTATATTACCAGCACCTGTATAGTAATGTGCAAAAGTTTTAGGCGCCTGAAATTTGATGTTCTAGTTGTTTATTGGTAATATTGTAAAATGTGTATATTTACAGAAAATACTTTTTTTGTAAATATAATTGGCCTTAGTTCAATTTTCTGGCCCCTAAGACTTCTGCAAAGAACTGTACATACTTTTGGCGAAAACATGCAAACACACAAATGTGTTTCATGGCAACAAAACAAGACAAAACCTTTCTTAAATTTCTTATGTCTCACATAACCTGTAAATGGTTTGTTGTTCAACATTAGTTTAGTTTAATACAAACATATTAAAGTGCAGTCAAGCAATATCCAATGGACACATATTCCTGCTATGAATCAGACAGCAGCCCCTGAGGGAACTGAAAAGTACTTGTTTATCTCCGCAACAGTCTGTTTCTCAATGACTGATTTGATCTTAACAATTTTTACTGCAAGACAGCCTCAAAAGAGTATTTCCATTCCTGAGAATATTCAACATTGAGAACATGGTGTAGACCACTGGGTCTTGGCCTATCTTTAATTACATATCACTATTTAGTGTGTCAAATCGACTCTACAGGATCACCACTGACGTGGGGCAAAGTATAGACATTTGCAGTAATCTCCCAACAGCCCAGCAAATCAAATGTTGCTAAGGCATAAATAGTTAGTTCATTAACCTGCTCATTTACGCTCTTGCATCATCTACTACTAACTTAGCGTTATTAGCCACAATTTGCAAAGTTGCAAAGTTGAAGATAGGCAAACATACTGGCTAACTGATGAGAAAAAACTAAACCAACAAACACAAGTAAACATTAAATAAAGTCAGTATTACTTGCAAGTACATAGATGTTCTTGGAATTTTACTAGTCAAACCATGGATTTACACTTCCTGCTAGAAATAATTGCTCAGCATCTAGCTACATAACTGCACTCCCATGAGAAGTTCAAATGCTTCTTCTCAGATTCCATACGCCTGTGCCGTATGGGCTGTTAAAGACACTTAATATGTTGACTAGATGTAATTCACTTCACTCACAATATTTGCAGAACAATTCTCAGCTTTGTTTTTGAAGTAAGGATGATTCACAATTTCTATCAGTCATTGGCTACATAGACTTTAAAATGTTGATGGCCAAAGGCGGTATTGATTTTAGGAAAGTCCTGTGTGAGGTATTGACCAGAACGTAGGGTTCTGTTGTGTACGGTTGGGTAGGTTGTTTTTAATTTGCGAGCTGAGGTAAATCAGGGATTTGCCTAAGGGGGACTTGATTAATTTCCCAGGAGTGTAAAGATCCCAATGATGAGTGTTGTAGGGGGCAGTAATAACAAAGCATTTAGGGTTATGTTAGAATACATCTAATTTATTGGGGAAGATATCAGCTGCAAACCTGTAAATTATATTGTTGAAGTCAATTATCACTCCTCAGTAGAGCAAAACATTTCTCTTTATAGATGCAGCACACTGGGCTACCAGAAGAACATTGGATCTCTCTGAAAGGAAATGGATTTGCCTCGCTTCACTAAAATGTTTTCACAAGAAACACCTCCCTGAACATTTAAATAATTAAAGTGACCCTCCATGATGGGCCAGAATCATTGGAGTTTGTGGACCTTATAAATAATTGTATACACTGATAAGCCAAAACATTATGACCACCTGCCTAATATGCTGTTGGTCCTCTGCGTGCCGCCAAAACAGTGCTGTACCGCCAAGGCATGGACTCTACAAGACCCTTGCAGATGTCCTGTGGTGTCAGGCACCAATACATTAGCAGCTAATCCGTCAAGTCTTGGAAGTTGTGAGGTGGAGCCACTGTGGATTGGACTTGTTGGTCCAGCACATCCCACAGATGTTCAATCAGATAAAGATCTGGGGAATTTTGAGGCCACGGGCAACACCTTGAACTGTTCAGCATGTTCCTCAAACCATTTCCGAACAATGTGTGCAGTGTCGCATGGCGCATTATCTTGTTGAAAGAGGCTCCAGTCATTAGGGAATACCATTGCTATGAACGTGTGTACCTGGTCTGCAACGATGTTTAGGTAGTTTACATATCTTCACATAGTGCATCCACTTCCCCAGCTAAATGGTTCTCACGTACATGGCCACCCAAGTCATCGGGCCAAACGACCTTCCACTGCTCCATTTTTGACGCTTGTATGCCGATTAACTGTGGACTGGGGCCATAATGGGCACTCTTGCATGGCCCATAAGCAACAGGGTACGATTAATTGTTTGTTGTGACACATTCCTCCCGTAAACATTATTAACATTTTCGGTGACTTGTGCCACTGTAGACCTTCTGTCGGTTTGGACCAGATGGGATATCTTTTGTTGCCCTTGCGCATCGATGAGCATTGAGCACCCAACACCCTGTCGCTGGTTTGTGGTTTGTCCCTCCTCAGACCGCTGTCGGTATGTACTCACCACTGTTGACTTGGAGTACTCCATAAGCCTTACCATTTCAGAGATGCTCTGACCCAGTCATCCCAGCTATAACAATTTGGCCCTCGTCAAAGTTGCTCAGGCCTTTACTCCTGTCCAATTCTCCTGCATCCAACATGTTGACTATAAGAATTGATTGTTGGCTAAGTATTTAATCTACCCAGACCTTGACATATGCCCATTTTAGAAGATTATAAATGTTATTTGATTCACTTGTGAGTGGTCATAATTTTTTGGCTCATAAGTGAATGTTCTTTTTAAAATATTTTTTTATCTAGAAAATAACAGCCAAGCGCTGTCTGGATCAGACAGAAGCAAAAAAGCTTATTTGCTTTTTGCCATGTCCATTATAAACGCTATGGTATTTCAACACATAGCCCCTATTTCAGCTTTGATTTCAACTTGGTGACTGAAAGAATTTCCTCAGAGACTCTATGGTAGCCTCTAGCTTTGTCTGTCAAACAGTCAGGGCTATTCTTTTTATTAGATTAACTATGCTCCAAATTTACTTGCATCTGAATTTACTTTATATCTGGTATTAAATTCAAATATGATTAAAATCTTCAATAGCAGTAGCTAGCAAGCTTTAAATGTTTACCTTTGGTCTTTCCATATCTTCACTATATACAGTGAAACAACACAAAGATTGGACGATAGAGTTTTGGGAACAAATCAAATAGATTTTCAAAATAAGCCTCTGTCGCAGCTAAAGTGGCACCTCGCAGCACAGCCATTGGTTAGGTATCAAAAGGATAACATCAGAAAGAGTGTGGCAGGACAGGGCTGATGAACTAATTGATTGACTGCAGTGTATAGTCTTATTCAGTGTAGTTATCTAGCACACACAGGGCAGCGCCATAACTTTTTAAGTACATTAAAAAAAATATATGTGTCCACTTCTTTTCTGAGCATGCACTTTGTACAGCCTTTCCTATAAGCCAAGAAGCCTTTACAGGCTCAGGGTCATTCAATTGTAACCATACTATAGGTGCATTTCATATTGCACGGGGTGAGGGGCAACATAGCCAGATAATAAACTAAAACTAAATCACGGAGCAATATTGGAAGGTAACTTATTACAAATTACACAACCCTCCTCTGGACTAGATATAAAGAAGACTAAATCCTCCCCTTACTGAAATTAAAAAAGCATGACTCTCCCCCATTTATCTCCGGGCTGCGTATATTTCGGACACTCCCTAATAAGGGATATGTTTGGTGGATTCTTCCACAAGATTAATCAAAAACTTGCAAATGCTACCCGCTCTGGACTAAAAAGGGATGCTATATTGACAGTCAATTTATTGATTATATTATATAGTTGAACAAGGATTTGTAAACTAAAGCCTGCTTGCCAAATCCAGCTTGCAAGCAAATTCAATATATCCAACGTAGATTTGAGTCCAAAGTAAAATGTGTAGAAATGTTTGACTAATAAATCATACATTACAAAACAAATGTGTGGCATCACCTTAACTAAATACCAATTAAACATTTTCCCACCCCTAATATAGAATAATAATCCCACCTTTTTCTGTGTCAATAATAACATTTTGTTCATATTTCTGAGAAAGAATGATAGCAAATATTAGCTCTGTATTAAAAATAAATGTATAAATAAATAAAGCGATATTTTTTCTTATGCCCCTGTGACCACGAACCACCAGTTTACAACCATGGGGTTATAATATTTTGAGTAATCCTGGCAAAGTTATCTAATCTGTTCCGACCATCCCATTTGCTTCATTAGAGGAAGGGTCTCTTTGCTTCTTCCGAGTCAAATTCCTTTGTGACTTCTTCTTGAACTTCTGTTTATTGGTTGGACTTTGGTTGGCCTCTTCAAACTTACCTCCTACGCAGTCAATGTAAACCAATCACTGGTCAATAAATAGGACTGCGTTGATTACATTGAAGCTGCTATGGCAACAAAATGGATACATTAGGTGATTGAGTAATATATAGGGAGGCACCATCCCCCTTTATCGTAGGAATGTATGTAACTACAATTATAGCCCCAACATGCACTTACGTTGTTTTCCCAGTTTTTCAACAGCACAAATGATAAGATTTATCAGTGTTACAGCTCTGAGAAGTCAATGTGTGACTAATTAAATACTATGATCAAAACTTCTTGACTAAAGTAGTGTCACATCAAACTATTGACCGGGCTAAGATGTGGTCAGTGTGTGTATGTTTGTGTGAATGTGTGTGTGCATTCACGTTATAATTGTGAGTTCAAAGTAGCCATTGCTGAAGATTTCATCAGAGACCACTTCCACTTAATTTCGGCAAATGATGGCTAAATTATGTCAGATGACAAAAAGTCTAGACATGAGTAAATATTATGTCATGACCTCTATTTTGAAATCTTGGGAGTAGCCGTATGAATTGTACTCAAAATTCACACTGAACAATTTCACTGTACATTCACATGAGAATTAACTGGCAGTCATTTAACAGAACTAAACACAGCAGAAGTGAAATCCCGTTGTCTGACAAAACAAACAAAATATGTATTGCATCACCACAATAGCTGTTAGTTTGATGCATCCCTGTGCTAACCCAAAGAGCATTGGCATGGATTCTTCTGAATGTGTTGCACAATGAATTCCTGTCTCTGTGTATGCAGAAACCAACTTTCTAGGGGTAATCTGGTATTTGAGTAAGATCGTGGTTTTCCAGTGACTGACTTCTCACCCTTCTGCGTCCTGTAGGAGTTACAATAAATGTCACACACAGAGTTCTAGTACATCTGCCTATCCTTCATATCAGCTCTGACAGATAAGCTGACCAGAACAGATTGGCAAGAATACCTTTTTTTAACTGACCTGAGGTCTGAAGTAATATGTAGAATAATTCAGGTGGAAGGTGATTGTTCAACTTCATAAGACTTTGCCTTTCACATACAATGTTGTGCTTTTTTCTCCTATCCTCGCTTTCATCACATCATGTCATCTCCTTTGTGAAGGTGCAAGTTGTTTATGTCAGGGGACCTTTACTCATATTCTAAGTCCTGTTTTATTGTTTTACTGTCTTTCCCTGGCAGATTACTGTTTTACACATTATTCCTTGTAAGGTCTGTGTTTATTTCACAACTGCTCTTATAGATCGGTTGACCAGAAAACATTTTTAGACCAGAGGAAGCACAATTAAACAAGAAAAATACAGAAAGGTATTTCAGTATGATATAACTAGTTTGTTAAATAGAACTTCAATAGAAACATAATTTTTCACATCCATTTATGTGAGCACCAAAATAAAGTATAAACGTATCCTCTCCTATGCTTTCGTATTCCCTCTTCTTTCCACACATGTTCTCTCCTAACCCCTCCTCTCCTCTGTGAGCAGGTACCACTTGTCTGAGTTAAGGGTTCTGTAATAGGGATCAAACTGTTTCAGACCCCTCTATGCCATCCAACAGCCAAAAGGGAAGTTTCTCTTCTCTTCTCCTTCGTTTTCTTCTCACTTCTGCTCCCCATTTCTCTCCTTTCTCTCTATAAGCATTAATATTTGGCCCGGTGGGCACCATGACCATTACAAAATTAGGGAATTTGAGAGGGTGGCTCTTAACTCCAAATGCATCCTCACAACACTCTGAGGTTATTTTGTAGACTTGTAATTTACATTTATAAACCAGCTTTGGTGGTTTCGAAGGCTCTCAAAGTGGGGGAGATGGAAAAACAAGCCTGTCAATGGCCCGTTTAGACATGATAAAGGGAGAGGGGGGACTAAAGAAGCCCTAAAACAGCAATTGTACAATTTTACATTCCATAGTGAATCAGTAACATTCATTTGAGAGGTTAAGTGGACAATTATTTAAGAAAAATATCTTAGGTTGAATAAAGCATTTGGTCAACATTTTCTGTGTTGTTTTTTATAGCCTATTGCCTTTTGCAGCACAGAGCCCTTAGGTAAAGAAAACAGTAGCGCTTTGCTAAAAATGCTAACATATGCCAACAAACACACATATTTTGTCTAGCAATAAAATTGTATTATTAGCTGGAAACCACTATTGCTATACTTGTAAATTAAGTTCTAAAAGCTGTAGTCACCAGATTTTTCAGTGCAGCCAATTTCAGTCAGGTTCATAAAGAGGTGCTTGTGATGATCAGAGCACCTCAATAAATGTCTATTGTAGTGAAGTGGACTTTATTTGTAGAGTAGATATTAATATTTTAAAAGGAAAATGCCTTTTCAGCACATTTTATTTACGGCTCCTTAAAAACTCTGATTGCCACATGTAATGTTCCTCAGGAGAAGGTTGCAGGACACAGGCACAGATGTGTTCAAACAAAAAGTAATTTGAATAAACAGACACAGGTGACACAGATCAAAGAACATATAAAGAGAACAAATAGAACCAAAACACATTGAACATTGAAATAGAACAGCCGGCACGGTACAGGCCATTTCCAGGAGTTACACTAATCTAATCCTATTTTAAAATAAAGCTCAGAAAAAATTATGAGACCACTGCACCTTTCTCTTTCCTTTCCAAAATAGTCAAAAAAGAAGGTTTTGTGTGAGGAACAGAAGGGTTAAAAACACTGCAAATTGTTTCTCATTCAAAACATTCCTTTTTAACTCTTTTGCACAGGAAAGAAAAAGGTGCAGTGGTCTCTTTATTTTTTCCGGAGATGTATATTAAATCACGAATGACTTGTGGTTGTGTCCTAGTACAGTATATGTCAATTAAACACCTTTTACGCAACTCTTGCAGTCTTGGATGTACATGCCTGGGTGCAACATTTTTCATCTCAGACATACAGTACGTACAGTACATATCTCTGCAGCTGTCAGGTGACTGGAAGTGTCCTGCCCTCTTGTTCCCTGCTGGTCCCTGGCCATGGCTGCTGAAGGGGCGTTGGTCCACTGCTGAGCTCAACACAACCAACCCACAGCCTGACAGCCCGACTGAGCCCGCTAAATTCCCTGGCACACAAGCTGCTTGGTTTCCTTTTCTGGGTGGGGAGACAAGTTGTTTGGGGGTGATAAAGTGCCCTGTCATGGCATGGAGGCAAAATAGAAGAGAGAGAAAGTGGGAAAAGAGACAGATGAGAGCTGGCTGGCAGGCAATGCGTGTTTGTGTGTGTGTGTGTGTGTGTGTGTGTTGGGTTCCATGGCTGCCAGTAGTTGTATGGGCAGGTCCAAGTTCCTCCCTGCGCTTCCAGCTGACAGCACCTTCCTGTTAAAGTCAAGATCCATTTATAGCCCCGCCGGGACGTCACACTACACATACACACACACACACACACACACAATCACACACACACACACACACACAGACACAATCACACACACACACACACACAGACACAATCACACACACACACACACACACACACAGACACACAGACACACACACACATGGCTGATATTGGACCAGTTAAGTTATCACTTAATAAGACCTGGCGAGGAAGGTTCTAGACCAGCTAGTCCTAGATATTCCTAGATGAGTGGGTTGTATTTGGTTTTAGACCAGATAGTACTAGATGGTTCTAAAGCAGCTGGTTGCACATGGTTTTAGATCTGCTGGTCCTAGATGGTTCTAAAGCCGCTGGTTGTATATGGTTCTTGATTGGCTGGTTGTAAATGGTTCTAGATAATTTTGTTGTATATGGTCCTATATTAGCTAGTTGTTTAAGGTTCCAGATTAGCTTGTCCCAGATATTCATGGGTCATTACTTTTACTCTATGATGTATTTTTTAGTGAATAACAGACCAGCCAGGCTAATTTAAAGGAGAGTATTTTGGATAATTATCTCTCTCTCTTTGTCTTTCACTTTTTCCTATTAGGAGATGTTAAAGGCTAAGTCTATTTTACTCACATGATCAGTCGTTTTGAAAAGGTGAATAAACTCATTGTAATTACAATGAGCCACGTATTGTTTCAGAACAGAATGCTAGAGATTAGACTTGTTCTTTGTGTGCATAACCAACTCCACCTCTGTGGCATTCATGGAACAACCTAGAAAGGAGAAATAAAGCAGCAAGCGAGGCCCTTATCCACTCCCCACCCTTCTCCTTTCCTTCCTTCCTTCCTTCTGAAATCAGATCTGAGCGCATGCAACTTTGTGGCGTTGTCTCACTGCCAGACCCCCAGAGAGAGGATTTGTCTGTCCTTACAGCTTCCTCCTGGGTCAAAGACCTACTGTTATGCCCCAGCACACATGCACACGCACGCGCACACACGCACGCGCGCACACACACACACACACACACAAACAAACAATTTCCGGGCTGAAAGGCACACACACCTGCCTGTCGCTTGTCCTTGCCGTACATCCAGTGAGGACCGTCGGTGGTTGGTATTGCAGTGACGTTATGGGCCATATTGTGTCTAACTCCAGCCAGACGGCTCCGGCCCTCACCCCACCTCTCTCTCTCATCACTAGGCCCAGCTACCTCGCAGTGCCGGCTCTAGCTAGCCTTAAGGGGACCATAAGCATTTTGATTTTGGCCTCCTCTCCCCTAACGTTTGGGGCAACCGCTTATGTCGCTTAGGGCCACAACTGGCACTGCCAACCTGGTTTGAATGGGACAAATCCCCTATGAATTTCTATTTATTCAGCATTTCCAGAACTGGCATGTCAACAGTACAGCACATGGTTAAAACACATCAATTCCAGTTTTGTACAGCAATTATTTTGCCGGACAATGTCTGGTTAATATTGCAATATCTCCATTGAACAAATCCTTACACAATGTCTGCAAGCGTTTCTGTATCTGGACTTTGTTTCTATTTAAAATGCAAACTGAATGTCTTTGTGTCTTATCAGTTAAAAACATCAGTTAAAAACAAGTCCAGCGAGGGGGAAATGGTACTTTAATCGTAGTTAACATAGCTTCTGTACCGTAACGCTGTCGCTAATTAGTTGCCAATAAATACATAGCTATGTGGCCTCTGTGAAATGGCCTTGGTGGTTGACTCCAGTACAGGACCCACATAGTCCTTGTCGCAGGGGTGTTGCAACCAGTTGGGATCTGGACACAGAGGTTTTCTGTCAGTCAGGCTGCAGGTTAGTCCTGTCTTCACGGGCCACTCCTTACCAGGACCCCTTATCTGATCACAGGCGTGTGTGTGTCTTTGTATTTGTTTCACTGAGTGTGTGTGTGTGTGTCTGTGTCAATACACAGACCCTTTATCTGATTAAGCGCTAGCTGGGTGTATTAGACCGTGGATGTGGGCCTCATCGCCGTTTCCCGTTGCGGACAGAATTAGGACATTACTGTACAGATTGGGCAAAATCAACACATGAACACTTGCAGCCGGACTGGCGCACAGAGAACACGATAGCTATCAAAATACCCCCGGTAACAAAAACTCGCTGTGCTCTCTTAGCTTTACTTAGCCTGGGCACACATTCTCTAAATGAAGGCTGCCTTCATCTGAGAAAGGTTCACCCCCAAAAAATTATCAGTAAATACATTTCCAGATAAATGTATGTATTCCCATCGGGAATTAAACCCATGACTTCAAACATAGCCGAGCAGAATAAAGACATGAATGGATAATGAATTCAGTCTTAAGTGTGAGCCAACATTTAGCCAGGGATGGATTTGAAACAGTACCTTTGAATTGGTTCATTTAGGAAATATCTTAATCTGTCTATATGACGCAATGTGTTATACAGAAAATGCTATAACTAAACGTCTTATTACTAATCACAGTGCACGTTTAAGTTCGTTAACATTTATTTTTGAATTATACCCATCTTTTGCAAAGGAAGACCTGGAAAATGTTTCAGAAAAATGTAGCATAAGCAATTTCATGGCGATCTCTAGTAGTCGCCCAGAGATCCGGCACTGTAACCTACCTTAGCAAAGCTGGCAGGCTGAGATAAAGGCCTATCTCTGACAGGTAGGGTGTGTTCAGTGAGATTAGACATAATACAACATCAGACATTATCGTGAAGCCAATGTTTACCCTGCGGTCCAGTGCCTCACCTTTTCCCACGATGGCATCCGGCTGAGATCAACGAGTGGCAGAAATTGTGAAATTTTGGCATTGATTTTGAAAATATGACTGGTCATGCAAAGGATAGTTATCATATGAAGCCATTTATTATCGCATAGATGTTTGGATCCTTTTAAATCATCATGATAACAGAAATCCCCCAAATGTCCCTGATCAAAAGTTTGCATACCCTTGAATGTTTGGCCTTGTTACACACACAGGTGAAAATGGCAATTAAAGGTGAATTTTCCACCCCTGTGGCATTTTAAATTGCAAATAATGTCTGTGTATGAATAGTCAATGAGTTTATTAGTTCTCATGTGCATGCACTAAGCAGGCCATGGGGAATAGAAAAAAACAGTCAAAAGACAGGCATAACAAGGTAATGGAGCTATAAAAAGATATCCAAAGCCTTGCAAATGCCAGTCAGTACAGTTCAATCACTTAATAAGAAGTGGAAAATTCGGGGATCTCTTGATACCAAGCCAAGGTCAGGTAAACCAAGAAAGATTTCCACCAAAATTGCCAGAAGAATTGTTCAAGATACAAAAAAAACCCCACAGGTAACCTGTAGAGAAATAAAGGCTGCTCTAAAAAAAACAGTGTGGTTGTTTCAAGGAGCGCAATACGATTATAATTGAACAAAAATTTGCTCCATGGTCGAGTTGTTAGAAAGAAGCCTTTATTGCACCAATGCCACAAAAAAAGCCTGGTTACAATATGCCTGACAACACCTAGACATGCCTCACAGCTTCTGGCACACTGTAATTTGGAGTGAGAAGACCAAAATAGAGCTTTATAGTCACAACCATAAGTGCTATGTTTAGAGAGTGGTCAACATGGTCTATAGTGAACTGAATACCATCCCCACTGTGAAGCATGGTGCTTTGGGGGTGTATGAGATCTAAAGGCACGAGGAAACTTGTGAAAATTGATGGTAAATGAATGCAGCATGTTATCAGAAAATCATCTGCAGGCAATTTGCATTCTTCTGCACGAAAGCTACGCATGGGATGTTCTAGGACTTTCCAGCACGACAATGATCCTAAGCACAAGGCCAAGTTGACCCTCCACTGGTTACAGCTGAAAAAGGTGAAGCTTCTGGAGTGGCCATCAGTCTCCTGACCTTAATATCTTGTGCCACTCTGGCAAGATCTCAAATGTGCGTTTCATGCAAGACGACCAAAGACTTTGCATGACCTGGAGACTGATGGCCACTTTGCATTTCTTTGTTGCTATGTTTTGTTCTATGATTGTGCCATTCTGTTATGACCTACAGTTGAAGGTGAATACCATAAGAAATAAATGTGTTTTGCCTGCTCACTCATGGTTTCTTTACAAATAGTATATTTCCAATTCTCCAGGGTATGCAAACTTTTGAGCACAACTGTATATATATATGGGTAACACTTTTGAGTCCCAAGTTTTTACATGCTCTACAGATTATCTATGGACTAACCCTAAGCTGAACCATAGCAAGCAGTTCATACCAACAGATTTTCAACAGTTTGTTGATAGTATTAATAAAATGGCATTGTTTTAGACAGCATTCTGTTTTTATAAAATAAATCATGCTAAATGTGTTTACCGCTATGGTCCATATGGAACACACTGTGAAACAGTTATAAATGAGGTACTAGACATTAAGAGGACATACAATCATGCCCAATGTTCCCTAGGCAAAACACTTTACGATTCGACCCACTGCAGCCCACCCAAGGTCAACTGACCCACAGAAGTGCAGAATATGCCGGCTACCTATTTACCCACTCTTGCGCCACCCGACAAATATCAAAAGGTAGTTTGTTAATCCAATTTAGCCCTTTCACATCATCAGTTGTTACAAAGTGCTTATACATATACCCAGCTTAGAAACCCCTAATAACAAACAACAACAAGAAATTGATGCGCACTGACTAGGAAAAACCCTAGCAGGGTCAGAAATTACACTAGGAAGAAACATTAGAAAGCAGCCGAACTCTGAGGTCAACTTCTGGTTGCGCCGGGTGAAGATTATAAGTCATAACAAGCACTAGGCTAGAGGTCGTGAGTTGGGGTTCCCCTTTTTGCTGTATGACAGATATCTGCCCGAGGCAATCCATTGAAGAGTGTTCAGCAAGCAGTTTTCAGCAATTCCATGGTGGAGTGAGCACAGACTGTGGCAAGGCAACTCTTGCCCTTTGCTGCAATATTGCAAGGAAATAGCCTCCATAACCAAGGAAGAGAGTAGGTGTGGAAAAGCAGACAGAGCTAAACGGTCACATAAACGGAACTCTTGAACCTGGCCCATATATGTGAGGTTAATAATGGAAGTTTGTGACTATGCTGGTGGTCTAAAGCAGTGCTTTTCAACCCTGCTCCTGGAGGCACACCACCCTGCATGTTTTTGATCTTCCTCTACCCTCCCATACATTGATGTGCTCATCAATGACGTGATAATGAGCTGACCATTTGAATCAGGTGTGATAGAGCAAAGAGAGATCTAAAACATGCAGGGCAGTGTGCCTCCAGGACCTGGGTTGAAAAACACTGGTCTAAAACATAGGAGAACTGAACTACTACTGAAGCAAAAAGGCTCTTTATCAGTTCCTTGTTCACAGCTGCTGAATCTCAATGAGCATTGCGCACCTATGAGCACAAGACATTGAAGAGACATTTAACAAAAGTCTTGATTATAACAAAGACATTCAATTTGTTTATTTAAGATATGTTAGTATTTTATACACTGATCAGTCATGACATTATGACCACCTGCCTAATATTTTGTAGGTCCCTCTTTTGCCACCAAAACAGCCCTGACCCATCAAGGCATGGAGTCCACTAGACCTCTGAAGGTGTGCTGTGGTATCTGGCAGCAAGACATTAGCAGCAGGTCCCTAAAGTGGTGTAAGTTGCGAGGTGGGGCCTCCATGGATCTGACCTTTTTGTCCAGTACATCAGATGCTTGATTGGACTGAGATCTGGGGAATTTGGAGGACAATGCAACACATTTATCTCGTTGTTGTGTTCTTCAAACCATTCCTGTACTATTTTTGCTTTGTGGCAAGGCGCATTATCCTGCTGAAAGAGGCCAATGCCATCAGGAAATACAGTTGTGATGAGAGGGTGTACATGGTCTGCAAAAATGCTTAGGTGGTATGTGTCAAAGTAACATCTACATGAATGGCAGGACCCAAGGTTTCTTTGCAGAACATTGCCCAAAGCATCACACTGCCTCTGCCGGCTTGTACTTCCCATAGTGCATCCTGGTGCCATGTGTTCTCTATGTAAGCGATGCACCTGGCCATCCACATGATTAAAAAATAAATGTGAGTCATCAGTCCAAAGCACCTTCTTCCATTGCTCCGCTTTTCCCATTGTAGGCCCTTACGGCAGTCATACAGGGGTCAGTATGGGCACCCTGACTGGTCTGTAGCTACACAGCACCATTCGCAACAAACTGCCATGCAATGTGTGTTCTGACACCTTTAAATCAGAACCAGCATTAACTTTTCCAGGAATTTGAGTTGTAGTAGCTCGTCTGTTGGATCAGACCACACAGGCCAGCCTTCACTCCCCACGTGCATCAATGAGACTTGGCCACCCATGACCCTGTTGTCGGCAGACTGGGAACACCCTACAAGGGTTGAAGTTTTGGAGATGCTCTGACCCAGTCATCCAGCAATTTGGCCTTTGTCAAAGTCTCTCAGATCCTTATGTTTTCCCATTTTTCCTGCTTCTAACACATCAACTTTGATCACAGAATGTTCACTTGCAGCCTAATATATCCCATCCACTGACAGGTGCCATGATGACGAGATTATAAGAGTTATTCACTTGGTCTTAATGTTATGGCTGATCGTTGAATATTTCACACACTGGGAAAGGAAAGATGAAAGATTAAGAAACTGTGTTGTGTTTACGGTGACATATAACACACCGTAAACACATCTAACTGCGTTTCCAAATACTAGTCTTCAAGTACTTCCAACAGAACCCATTTGTGTTGTACAGCGCCATACAAACACACCTGATTCCACTCAATAAGGGCTTGATGGCCAGGTGACAAGTTGAATCAGGTGCGCTTGTCTGGGCCTTACAACAAAAATATTTGCAGTTGGTGGTACTCGAGAACTGGTGTCGGAAAAATAAGTAGACTGCACAATGGCAGTTTGTGCAATGGCACGTGAATTACTAAGGTGGCCTGCGTTACAAGGAGTGACATAGTTCTGGCTGTGTGGACAATATGACAGCATGACAAACGCAACACCGTCATTATGGACTAGAAGGCCAGTTACAGACGACTGTGACATAATCCAACAGAGACTCCCAACTCGTTGGAAATCCCCTCCCACATCCCGTCTCTCAGTGGGTCCCTAGGGCACATTCATCGAAGGCCCAGAGTAATGCAATGGAATAAATGGGGCGGTATCAAATCGCATACTTGACACCATTCCCTTCACACCATTCCAGACCTTATCAAGAGCCGTCCTCGCCTCAACGGGCAGGCTCCTGCATTCGGGACCCCTCTCCCTTCCTCTTCTCTCCCCACCTCTCACTCTCTCTCTCCCTCTCTCTCCCTCTCTCTCCCCCTCCATCCCTGACGCCAAACGCATCTCTCATAGCCATGGGTTAGGTCCTCATTTCCCTTTTCCCCACTCCCCGTGTCACTTAAAACGCACCCTGGAAACAAAGCTTTGCGTTTCCATAGAGATCCATCCACTGTACAGTGGGCGAGCCAAGCTTCACCGCGCAACAGTTGTTCTCATCTCTTCTTCTTCAACACGTCAGTCATTAAAAGTTGAGCGAAGTCTGGCAGGCAGGACGGTGGGTAATGGAATACTACTCGTAGCACTGCAATGCTATAGAGCGCTGCTTACGCACACCCATTGAATGAGTCACTCGCAGGAGGCGCCTTCTGCGACGCTGTAAAATAGTTGAGGGGGAAAAAAAGAAACAGGTTTGACAACCAATTACACAATCTGAATTCTCTGTGGTAAAATGTACTTAAAATATGACTGTCTGCTGCATTCTGAGAAAACACATGCATAACATGGGCTGAGAAACTGAACAGAGCCCTGGGATGATTGAAAAAGAGTTTAAGGGATATTTAGTTACTATTTGTGTTTTCGTCTAAAATGGTGAGATCTAACGGATGAAAAGTGAACTGACGTCGCTCTGTGTCATTTAATGTACATGCCCACTGGGCAGAGACATCTGTTCAATGTACATTTTTGAATGATCTATGGTGGAGTTGACAATGAATGGAAGTTTAACAGGAAAGCGACAAAATAATTCACAATGTCATCGGATTAAGGTTAAAAGGTTTTTCCATCAGCTTTCAATGTCACGGTCATATTAATTTTGTACATTGAAATGATGTACATTGAAAACAACCATGATTCAAACACTTTTTAATCTGGTCTGTGTAATCTGAAAGACTATATGTGGATGACCGCATATCAAAGTCAATTCCAAACTTCAAATGTGCTCAGCACACTCAAAGGACAGTCTCCTTTGCACTCTCCTACTATTGGAACAAAGGGCATGCGATGAATTGTTCCAAAAATAGCTTTCTGTGCTTCTTCCCTGCAGTGTTTTTCACTGCATTGAGTGAGGTGACTAAATAAACCTGGCACTGAGCTAGGGCTTTGTACACAAACACAAACCCTCACACACACAGACACCAACACATAACTCACAAAGCTCTACTGTTGTACGTCATTGTCACACAATACTGCAGTTCTGTCAGTAGGACTGGTTCCTGCATTTCTTTATGCAGGAAGCACCTCAGACTTATTTAGAAAATACAAATAAAGTAGTAGCTCCCTTGACTATGTTTTTCGTTTTTTTATTGGGGGGGGTCTTTAAATTGTCCAGAAGACTTGTTTGTCACTAGCGATATTAGCAGTCCAGCTCCAGGGAAAAGTGAAGCTGAGTTTTCTTCAGTCTAACAGTGGTTGGGTATTGCTTCGATGATGTCTGTGTTCCTGTGGCACTGCATGGCGTAGACTACAGATCTCACCTGATGATAGCACCTCATAGTTACCTCGCTGCTCATTTGCGCACATGCGTGTTCGTGCATGTGTGTTAGAGGAAGAGAGGTATTGGCTGGCTGGCTGGATCTGAGTTCAAGTCAAATTATGTAGGATCAAACCCAGGTCCAGTGGGTTCTTTCTATCTGCATGTCTGTATACTCAGCCAGTGTGGTGGCATGTAGGTCAAACACATAAAACGCAAACCTGTTAGATGACTCACTGGCAGGGCAGGTGTATTCTTAGTGGAAAACAAACTAGAAAAATGTCATGATAGGCAGGCCTATGTATGCAATATCAGCTGCTTTATCACCAGGTTACTGAGGTCCACAATGGGCAATGTGACACTCTATCTTTATCTTTATGATGATCTATTCTTCTTTTTAATCAGGGAAGTCACATTGAGATTTACATCTGATTTTCATTGGATTTGCATATGCCCCACAGCAATGCTTATATTCTAATGACGAGTCATTAATCAACATATCATCAATGGTCATTTGTCAAAACAACAAGAAAAAATATATTTAAATCTCTCTACAGATTATCTACTGACTATCAGTAACAATCTACTAATCATAACCCATACTCTTACCTTGATCATCAACCTAACCTTAACCCTTACCCAAAGCCATATTCTAAACCTAACCCTACTTTTAATCTTAGCAAGTTCTTTTTTATCCACAGATAGTTTGTTTAAAGTTGTATATATTTTTGGATTATTACTGTCTGAAGAAAATCTATAGCTGGCAATTAGGGCTTTCAAAATTAAGTGTATCCAAAAGTCAAAACAGCACTCAGTGTTCCATCCTCCCATTTCATGCAAGCATAAGCTTTAGGACAATTCTATTTAAAGCGACTGTAAGAATAATAAATGAATTTAGTGGCAAAACTCAACAGCAACAGCATGCAAAAGCAGTGAGTCTGCAACCCATTGACACCAGCAAACACTTGGGATCATCCTTTGAGATGCGGTTGCTTGTTTTGGGGAGTTTCTGACAAGTCTCCTCTTCAGCGAGTGACATGCATGCTCAATTGGATTTAAATTAGGAGACAGTCTAAAACATTCCACTTTCCATTCCTTGGTTGTGTTGGCAGTGTGTTTTGGATCATTGTCCTGTTACATTGTGAAGCACTGCCCATCAGGTCTGGTGGCAATTTCTTGTGCATTGGTAGCCAAGTTGCTTCCAAACACTTCTGAATTAATTATCCTACTGTCATCATTTGTTACATCATCAAAAAAGAGGATGGTGCCCATTCCAGATGCATGCCCATGCCATGAAATAATATCCACCATGCTTACCAAATGGTATGCTTTGGATCTTCTGCAGATACTTAGATTTTCTCCTAACTTTTTTACTTTTGCCTTATCAACAATTTCATAAAGGTTCAGCTATGTCTCGTTGGTCAATATAACTCTGTTCAAGAAGTATGTTGGTTGATCTCTGTACTTCTTAAGAAATACTAATCTGGCATTTCTGTGTATATTGCTGATCAGAGGTTTGCATCTTGCAGTGTAACCTTTGTATTTCTCCTGCCAAAGTACTATGCGAACAGTACATTGTGATACTTTCACCCAAGCATTTTGGAGGTGGTTGAAACTTTTTATTTTTATTTTTTATTTCTATACAGCTACAGTAATTTTTCAGTCATCAACTGATGTTGTTTTCCTAGGCCGACCTGGTCGTTGCCAATTGGTGAAGACACCAGTGGTTTCTTAATTTTTCTGGACATTCCAAACTGTTGATTTAGCTGTCCCTGACTTTTGTGCTATGGTTGTAACTGAGCTTTCTTTAAGCATCCAAATCGCTTGCTCCCAGGTAACTTCGTGTTGAGGATGTTTTTTCAAACATCTATAGAGTTTGAAAAAAGTTGTAAAGTATCAAGTTTCTTTAGAAACAAAAAATCAGGCAAGCCTAGTTCAGCCGGCCTGCAATAGAAAGTGTTGCCCGCCCAAGATTCCCAAGAGCTGTGCATTTGACACGTTTCCATATAGCCTCGTGTCTACCATGATTTTTTTTTTCTTTTGCCACAAGCCGTTTTAGCAGCTAATTGGCCGTTTGTGAATGACATTGATACAGTTAAACTGACTAACGTTTCTTACTAAGTTTACCTCCACCACAAATACCGTAGCGTGGATACTGGACATTTTAGCAATGTCTTTGTCAGTAATAGGTTTTACCAGTATCAACTAATTTATCGGAATAGTCATAAGAATTGAGCAATTGCTAGTGAGTCTGCCAGAGCTATTTCATGGCATAAACACAATATTTTTTTTCATGGCATAACAACACACTTTTTTCTTTCATTCGTCAATGACATTGACACAATAACTATTAATAAAGGTGACAATAACTTACTTTTTCATCAAGTGAAAAAGAGAGAGTCGTGGAATCTACCAGAAATAGTCGTAATACTGTATAAATGTAAACCGATTTATTGTGGCCCACAAAATGTGTCTTTAACTACTACACCACGGCACTACATGTTTCCGCAGACGCTAGACACCATTGAGCATGGTGATAAACTGACTAACATTTTTTATTAGTTGTACCTTCACCATAGCTTCAATAAACTGTATAGCTTTTGCCACTTACCATTTTAAAAGCTTATTAGCCAGTAATAGGCTTAAAAATACCTGCTAACTTCCTAAAAATAATCATAAGAATTGAGTAATTGCTAGGGAGACTAAAGATGAATTTTTCCATGCCAGAAAGTCGCAATATAACCGTATTCAGTTTTAGTTAAGGCTTACTATAACGTTACCACCTTATGTTGTAGCCAGCATGTGTTTGTCTATCATGATCCAAAACGCATGCACGGACTTACTATAATTCAGATACTGAAGGTTTTAGCCTGTGCGGAGATACGAATGTGGGACCTATAGTATACAGGTCCGCTAACCACTACGCTATTTAACAAGGGGGACTCAGTCAGTCAGTCAGTTAATAAGAGACATTTGCTCTTCTTGGCCGGCTCCGCTTACACAGCCCAGCAAAAACTGTCCTCAGACTAATGGAGTTTTGCTGATGTGTGCAGATTCTCAAATTATGTCTGAAATAGCTTTCATGTGCAAGAAATCCACAGGTTTAAAAAACTGCCTATTATATTTAACAGTTTTTTTGCTATTCTATATTAGCACTGCCCTGACTGCCCTGGGTTTTCTATGGTATTCTTACACTGTTGTGTTTTGGTAAAACATTGCAGAAAGCCACATTATTTTTCAGGGAAGTCACAGAAACTGTGAGTACCACTGGTGGATAAAAAAAATGTAGCATTGGTCAATGTATATAGAGTTGTGGTCCAGATACCTCTATCAGCAATGTGAATCAATGTGTGTTTATACAATGAATTCTTTGCATAGCAACATAGTCATGATTTTTTCTGTGAGGGGCGGAAGGAGGACACAGACGAAAGATCGAAAATGAGGGAGAGGAAGAAAGAGAGCAAGAGCTTGAGAGGGATGGAATTTTCATAAAGGAATATTTAGCCTTTCACTGTAATGGTTTGTCACCCTTAAAGATGACTTAGGACCAAGTCCACCTATAATCCATTATTCTGATTTCTTTACACAGCCTTTACAAACTTCAGTTAACTTAAGCCACTGTTAGCTAAATAATCTATTGAACTGATCATGGCATGTGAGTATGTACAAATCTTCTTCAAACAATCTGGGACCAAATCCATATATTTTTATGTTACCAAACAGTGACAAACTTTCAAAATGTACATGCTCACTAGCCCCGATTATATTAATTCATTTTTAGCTAGTGGTGGCTAAAGTTCCCTGAAGGTTGTGATGAAGGCTTAAAGAAAGTGAACCATGGATTAAAGTTTCTCATTGCCCATATACTCTCAGGATGAGGAAATGTAATGTCATACTGTAAAAAATAAATTCTCCTTTAAATGCTTCTTTAACTCGTGAAATGATGGCCCATCTGGTTTACATTATTGAGTCCCCCCTCCTCAATTAGAACCAGCATGATGTCAATAAAATGTCCCATTCTAGAACTTTAAAATCACTGAAATTCAAACAGTCACGTATTGTTCTCACAGAGAAACATTCCAGACATCTTGATCAGTTTGAAATTATGTGTTGTTTGATTAAGGGTAACCACAATATCTACCACTGATTTGGCCAATGGGACCCCAGCCCAATAGATATTGACAAACTGACATCCTGATGACAATAACTGGAGACTATCACTTATAGTCTCCAGTTATTTGTATTTGTTGTTGTACAGTTCTCTTACCCTGGATTTCCAGACCTCTCTTCTCCATAGTCTTTCAGTTATTCATAATGTTCTGTTCAAGGGGGTTTTCCCATGTTTCCAGACTAATGCTGCCAGATATATATTTTCCACTATGACACAAAAGGCAAAAAAAACTTCAAACACTAAACTTTATACCAGAACAGGCCCTAAACAAACAACCGTTCCATTTTCTGCACTCCTTTCTTGTGAAGAAAAACGGATTTATAGGGAGTTCCTGTATGATGGCAGTAAATTTCAGGGGCCTGTATTTCTCTACTGGCTGGCTGACATTTTCTCCACCATGAGTGTATGGATCATCTACACAGGATGATGACGTCTAGGGTTCAACCCCATATGGCACCCCATTCCTTACTGCACTCCTGAGAGTATATTTAGAGTGTGATTTGGGATGCAAACTTGATTATTATATTATTGACATTTCCATCTCCCCTCTGAGTTCACCTGATCCAGTCAACTTTCCAGCTGTCTAAACTGGGTACTGAATCAGATGAACCATAGAAAAAGGTCACACATTCCATTGTGTTCCCCAAAGGGGTAACAAAAGGAGTGCACACCTTTACAGGATAGCTTATAGCATACCCCTAAAATCTGACAACGATTATGGCATGAATTTCAGCAAATTATTATGCCAAACTCTATCTCAGTAAAGCTGTTCAGTCTGGAGATGGTCACAACAGAGGCATATTTGTAACTTTAATAAAGTGGAAATCTTCTTACCGATGTGAAGCCAACATGACTAGGAACTTTGGAGAGCAATCAGTGCCAATTTAAAAATAAAATACTTACATGCTAAATTTAAACAGCAAAATTATAAATGCTTTTATACTTTTATAACAGTATGCACGAATTGTGATACAGATAACTAAAGTAAAAATAGAAATTGTACGGTAAGCGAAAATCATTATTGACTTGTTGAAAGTGGAAATCCGCAAAAGAAAAGTTTAAACATACAGGTTAAAGTGACAGGCACAGGTGTTTTTCCAAACAACTAATATTTCACCTACTGACTTTTGATACACCTACTGATTAAAGTGAATATCTTTATTTTTACTCTATTATAATAATAATAAAGATATCAAAATGAAGAAATAACACACATAGAATGAAGTAGTAATCAAAAAATTATTTAATCAAAATACATTTAATATTGTAGATTCAAAGCAACCACACTTTTCCTTGATGACAGCCTTACACACTCTTGACATTCTCTTAATCAGTTTCATGAGAAAGTTACCTGTATTTCATTGTAATTAAAATGTGTCTTGAAATGACATTTTCTGTATTTATTTCCCTCTCAATGTGTTTGAGGCCAGTTAGTTGTGCTGTACACAGACAATATTTATAGACATAATGCTGCATTTCCACTGGTGCTTCACCACAGTAACAGGGCTACAATGGTTATTTATGCTAATGTTGGCTCTAGACTTTTTGGTTTTGACTATACACTCAATACCAAGTACCGCTCACTTGGGGAGGGAAAAGTAAACTATCAACACGATTTCCGGTTAAGAAAATAAACAACAATTTTTCTATTAGTAAAATTAAAATTATATTATAATACAGAGTCTCACCGCTCTGTACTCCTATTTAGTCGATGGCATCTTACCACCTTCAGCTGTTCCAACTCTTTTTGTTATTTGTGTCTTTGCTTCCCTATACTACTACTTAATTTTATTTATTTTATCAGGGACCACTTTGTTAGATTGAGAAGCCTTGGACTAAGCAAATGATACACATTGCTATACCACTAGCACAACATACAGCGTTTTCACAGCACGTAACGTGCCAACCTGCAAAACCCCCGCCCTATGTCCAAAAGTCCAGGGCTTGGCAACAAGTGAGAGCAGGGCTACTCTGTCACAGCCTACTGGCTGAGTGGCACCTGTCTGTGTCAATAGAAACAGAACATAATCTGGACTTGCCACAAGTAAAAACAAGGGATAAGACGATCATTACATCTATACTATAATAGTCCATATTATGGCAAGAACAGCTCAAATAAGCAAAGAGAAATTACAATCCATAATTACTTTAATTTATGAAGATTTGCAGACATAAAAAACATCAAACAAAACTGTCTATCAGGACCGGAAGTTACCTACAGTGGATATAAAAAATTGACATAACCCTGTTGAAGTGTCAGGTTTTTGTGATGTTAAAGAATGAGACAAAGATAAATCATGTCAGAAATGTTTCCACTTTTAATGTGACCTATAATGTGAACAATTCAAGTGATAAACAAACTGAAATCTTCAATGGGGAAAAATGAAAAATAAAAAGCTGGTTCCATAAGTGTGCACACCCTCTTATAACTGAGGATGTGGCTGTGTTCAGAATTAACCAATCACATTCAAACTCATGTTAAATAGAAGTCATTACACACCAGCGATCATTAACATTTACTATCACAAATAAAAGTTCAGCTAGTAGGATTTTCCTGACATTTTCTTAGTTGCATCTCAGAGCAAAAGCCATGGTCTGCAGAGATCTTCCAAAGCATCAGAGGTATCTAATTGTTGAAAGATATCAGTCAGGAGAAGGGTACAAAAGAATTTCCAAAGCATTCGCTATACCATGGAACACAGTGAAAACAGTCATCATCAAGTAGAGAAAATATGGCACAACAGAAACATTCCCAAGAACTGGACGTCCTGACCAGAAAACTGGTTAGGGAGGATCCAAGAGGCCTACAGCAACATTAAAGGAGCAGCAGGAATTTCTGGCTAGTACTGGCTGTGTACTACGTGTGACTCCCGTATTCTTCATATGAATGGTCTATGGGGTAGGGTGGCAAGACAGAAGCCTTTTCTTACAAAGAAAAACATCCAAGCCCGGCTGAAGTTTGCAAAAACAAACATCAAGTCTCTCAAAAGCACGTGTGTTATGGTCGGATGAAACCAAGGTTGAACTTTCCGGCCATTATTCCAAAAAGTGTGTTTGGCACAAAAACAACGTAGCATATCAAAGGACACCATACCCACAGTGAAGCATGGTGGTGGCAGCATCATGCTTTGGGGCTGTTTATCTTCAGCTGGAACCGGGGCCTTAGTTCCAAATACCAAGCAATTTCAGCACATAACCTTCAGGTGTCCGTTAGAAAGCTGAAGATGAAGTTTCCCTTTCAGCACGACAATGATCCAACGCACACATCCAAATCCACAAAATCATGGCTTCAAAAGAAAATGATTAATGTTTTGGAATGGCCCAGCCAAAGCCCAGACCTGAATCCAGTTAAACATCTGTGGGGTGATCTGAAGAGGGCTGTGCACAGGAGATGTCTTCACAATCTGAGATATTTGAAGTGCTTTAGCAAGAGTGGGCAAATTTTGCCATGTCTAGCTGTGTCATGCTAATACACTCCTACCCAAAAAGACTGAGTGCTGTAATATGATCAAAAGGTGCTTCAACAAAGTTTTCATTTAAAGGTGTGAACACTTATGCAATCAGGTTATTGTGGGCTTTCTATTTCTTCCCCACAAAGATTTCAGTTTCTTTTTCAATTGAATTGTTCATGTGATAAGTCACATAAAAGGTGAAAAAGGTTCTGCCATCATTTATTTTTGTCAAATTTTTTTTACATCACAAATACTGCATTTGTTTTACATCTACACACCCGCATTTTAACACGGCTGTGTAGACTTCTTATGTCCACTGTATGCTGCAGAGGATAAGTTTACCAGATCCAGATATGACCTATCAGGGATGGAAAAAGAGAATCCAGGGAAAAGTTGGAGTCTAACTTCCACAACCCTGACCCCAAACCCATGTGGGGTGGACTGCAACACAGAAATAGCAGTGATGCCCGTCCCGATGCCTTGCTCCCGGATGAGCAACACTGATCCATGATCATACTGATCACACACGAACATTCCTGATGCTCTGATGTGCTTTCAGTTACTTTTAAAGGGCATTCAACTATAATATTCAATACCTCTACCATACTGTTCATACGCCCCTTCCTACTCTTAAAAAAATGGACGCATTTATGTCTTCATTACAGCCATACTTGCCATATCTATAATATTCAATACTACTATCCATACTGCTGATAGTTTACAGTACCCTTTAAACTGCTGCTATGTACAGTGTTGCCACCATTCTTAAGCTTTTTACAGTCATATGTATCTATAATATTGAATAAATCTACCAATTGCTTCTAGTTTACATTGTTATGTTTATTACTGCCATACTTGCCATATCTATATGTTCATTAATTACTATCCAGATTGCTTCTAGTTTACAGTACTCATTATTTTATACTGCTACTAGTGTACAATGTTATGTATATTTCTGCTTTATTTTATTATTGTTTATGTTTTGGCTATATTTTTGCTTATATATTATTCTACTTCTTAACTCTCACTGCATAGTTGTCAGGTACCATATAATTAAAATATCATTGTGCAGGATGATGCTGTGTTGTTCGGTGCATTTGAGAAATAATCCTTGAAACTTGTTATCAGCCTCAGATAATCAGCCAGTTATTGCTCCTCAGACTGCAGTCCAATAAATGTTTCACCGAGTTCAAATAGCAGACCCATCTCAACATCAACTGTTCAGGGGAGACTGCGTCAATCAGGCCTTTGTGGCTGACCTGAAGCAAATAAACCACTGTTGAAGGACACTGATAAGAAGACACTTGGTTGGGCCATGACAAATGAGAAATCAACATTAGACCAGTTGAAATCTGTCCGTTGGTCTGATGAGTCCAAATTTTAGATATTTGGTTCCAACTTCTGTGTCTTTGTGAGATGCAGAGCTGGTGAACAGATGAACTCTGCATGTGTGATTTCCACCATGAAGCATGGAGGAGGAAGTGTGACGGTGTAATAATGGAGTGCTGCATCAGGTGACCTGGCCTCCACAATCACCCAACCCCAACCCAAATGAGATGGTTTTGGATGAGTTGGACTGCAGAATGAAGGAAAAGCAGCCAACAAGTGCTCAGCAAATGTGGGAAATCCTTCAGTACTGTTGGGAAAGAATTCTAGGTATGCCAAGAATATGCAAATCTGCAATCATTGCAAAGGCTTATGGAGGACAAAATGTGCCATCAGTAAATAAAATAACATACATGTTTTTCCGATAATTTCCATATGTTTCTGCATCCCATTTTGAAAGAAATAAGGTGTGACTTTCAGTATTAGTATTTGTATGGTGTATGTGCATTGCATTGGGGGGTGGGGCTTAGTTAAGTTGAGCTGTTCTGAGTGGACTGCAGTGTTGTATGCTGAGAATTAGACACTTGACATTAAACTAACACATGTTAGCTGTCAGTGTCACAGCACACAGCTTCAGGCGCACTCTCTACTGTCTTCTTGTGTAACGATTTAGGATATGTAACAATACATTATTCCCAACACACCCATGCATGAACTCTTAAATGAATGTAGCAGCCAGACTACACCCAAACATTACCAATTGGACATGCTGTATGGAAACAAGGTTGTATCAATTAATGGTTAGCTACTAGGACAGCAGTAACAATCGAATCAAGCCAATTATCATTTTTAATAGCCCTGTCAAGGCCCTTATTACGTGTGTCAAGGCCCTAATTACATATATATTTGGGTGACACCTCCACCCCAATATTCAATTATGCTCAAAATGCCATCCAAAATAATAATGACCAAATGCAAACATAATCATAACTAAACTTAACAAGTTGCCATTATTATTACTGTCGGTTCTAGTTTACAGCAGTTCTGTGTGTGGTATGTTCAAGTGGTGTTACCGTATTCCAGCAAGAAGCCATTGATGGAGTTCTGTTGGTGTCATGGAAAATCAACCACTCTTTTCTAAAACAAATGTACTTTAACTTAGGGCTTTTTGAATCCAATAGACTTTAATGAAAATTATACAATAATGACAGACATTAAAGCCAGGTCTTTCTGCATATACACCCCCAGTCTGGACCATGGCTTTTATACAGGACTTTCACACATCACGCCACATGAATATGTTTTTAATAAAACTACATGATTATACATTGGACATTCATATTTAAAAGGTTATATATGCATTTTATCGAAAAATTCGCCACATTGGTAGGTACAATCAATGTCGAACACTGTACTGTCTCGCTGTCTCTTACTTTCAAATATATAAAAAATTTAAATCGAGATTGTAATGTGCGTTACATAAGCTATCTTCCTGTCGATTGTGATAGTTTTGACATCAAACACGCCTTTTGCTGGAAATGGAATTGTGGAAATAAATATTAGTTTGCTAAAAATACTTTTCAGGAGGCCCACATTAACAAAGTGTTGATCTTTCATGCATGTTGAGCTGCATGTGTAATTTGTATAGACAGTCATGTTTTTTTTGTTTGCATATTCGTATAGTATACTGTATAACTGTACTTGCTTATGATAAATAGCATTATATGTGTTTGTTTGATTTAAGTGCAAGCTTTTTTATTAGTCAGCTTTCATTCACAATGAGTGTCAGTCTTGAGCAAGAGGAATCCTGTGACATACATCAGTTTTTTGAGCTGCCTCAGAAAAGACAGAATGTACGCTGAGAGCAGTGAAAAATTTTTTACCAGTAAGATGATAGAAGTATACAGTAACACAAGAGTTGAGTCAATGTTTATTGATATAATAATCATTGCCATTCAGATCAGAAATGGTTTCTTATTCATTCCTGAACGTCATGGCAAGAAACATCACTTGTTTACTGATAATATTTATTTCACATTCACTCTGATGTGTTCAGAGTAAAGAGAGAGAGAGCATGAAGATGCCAACAGGACAGGGAGAGCAGGTGACATGGAGGTGAGTGAGAAAAGGAGCAAATATTGATGACCAGTTTGATATTGCCATGTTGGTGTTGTTTCTATGACATCATAATTAATGTCGAGATTGCCACCCTCATCATAACTCCATGTGAGGAGAAAGGAGCACTGCCAGAGCCCTATATAATGACCTGCAGGCTACTGGTGTGCATGTTTCTGACCAAACTGTCAGGAAGAGACTCCATGAGGGTGGCTTGAGGGCCTGACAACATCTAGTGGGACCTGTGCTCACAGACCAACACTGTGCAGCTCAAATGGCATTCACCAGAGAAACACCAGAATTGGCAGATCCGCCATTGGTGCCCGATTCTCTTCACAGATGAGAGCAGGTTCACGCTGAGCACATGTGACAGATGTGAAAGAGTCTAGAGACGCTGTGGTGAACGTTATACTGCCTGCAACATCACCCAGCATGAGCAGTTTGGTGGTGGGTGAGTGATGGTGTGGGGAGGCATATCCTTGGAGGGTTGCACAGACCCCCATGTGCTACACAATGGTACCTTGACTGTTGTTTGATACCAAGAGGAAATCCTCAGACCCATCGTCTGACTTTACGCTGGTGCTGGGTTCCTCCTGGTGATGGACAATGCCCGGCCTCATGTGGCCAGAGTGTAGGCAGGTCCTGAATGACAAAGACATTGATGCCATTGACTGGCCCTGACGTCCCCCAGACCTGAATCCAATTAGGAACCTCTGGGATGTTATGTATAGGTACATCCGATACTGCCAAAGAAGCGCCACAGACGTTCCCAGAGCTCACTAATGGCCTGATCCAGGTCTGTGAGGTGATACCCCAGGACACCTTTCATCGTCTCATCAGGAGTACGCCCAGACGTTCTCAGGAGTGCATACATGCGCGTGGTGGCTATTCACACTACTGAGTCACATTATAAGTTGCTGTGATGAAATTCAGTTGGAACAGCCAGTGATTTCAATTGTTTACTGGGATTTTCTGTGTGAGTTTGAATCCAGCCCTCAATCGGTTGCTGATTTTGGTTTCCATTGACCATTGTTATGTCTTCTTTAATATATTTTGTTCATCAAGACCCGATGTGTGATTTAAGTGTTCCCTTGAATTTGATGCCAGCAACACATTAAAACAATTAGGCAACAAAGGGAGCAAAAGACTAAAAGTTGTGCAATTTTAAAAAACTAAACCTGGTGGAATATCACACGAGTAATTAGGTCAATTGGCAACAGGTCAATAACATGATTGGGTATTACATTTTCATTCCAGAGAGGATAAGACTGTCAGAAGTGAGGATGGTGGGGGTTCACCACTCTGTGAAAGACTACGTGGGCAAACTGAGCAACAATTAAAAGTAACGTTTCTCAACGTAAAATTTGGGGATTAAAGAGTTGGGGGTCTCATCATCTACAGTACATAATATCATTAAAAGATTCAGAGAATCCGGAGAAATCTTTGCATGCAAGACCAGGCCAAAAACCAATATTTGATGGCCATGATCTTCAGGCCCTCAGACGGCACTGCATTCAATACAGACAAGATTCTCTAGTGGAAATCACTGCATGGGCTAAGGAAACACTTCCGAAAACTATTGTCGGTGAACACAATATGTCGCAGCATCCATAAATGCAAGTTAAAACTCTACCATGCAAAGAAGAGACCATACATTCACAAGATCCAGAATCGCTGACATGTTCTCTGGGCCTGAACTGATTCAAGATGGACTGGATTTTACGCAACATCCCAAAATTTTTGGAAACAGGGTTGTTCGTTTGCCTTTGCATTGTATATGTGCACTGCAATGTAAAGGAAATAAAGGGCTTATTAATATTTATTCTGTTTCATTTTGCAACTCTCACCACTCTAGCAGTATGAATGGTATATAGATAACAGGGATATCAAATACTGGATTTGTTTCAGTTGGCCTTAAATGACGTCGTAACGTTGTACCAGTAAAATAGAAATAGTAAAGTAACAGGTTTTTGTAATTAATTAGACCATTAATTTGAACCAACATTTCAACCAAAATACCAAACCTTAGCCTATCACGTTTAAAATGTCAAAATACAATGGTCAATGTTCTATTTGACCGGAGGGCTGGACCGGCTGGTTAACGCAACATTCCCAAAGGACAGGAAATGTAGATATACAGCCCCAGTGACAGACTTGAAACACTGGCTGAACTCGCTTGGCACTGAATTGGAACAACAATTACTAACACTGGTAACCAGCAGATAGGCTAATGATTTAATGAGTGACAAAGGTAAACAACTAATTCATATTTAGTCCATCTAACACCTTTATCATTAAGCATGTTACTTAATATGGATTGTTATCATTAGTAACGCTATCTGTGCCACTGTCTTATCAATAATATAGTGTTTTACATTTTATCATTAGGACACACAGAGATGCTTATCCACAACACAAATGCAAATTTTGTAAAGGCTGTTAACAACCAATACATTAGGCTAGATGGGTTGTATTTCTTAGTCTAGCCTACGCAACTGGAATGATGGGCTGTAAGTATTGGGAAATTCTACCAGAAACGTACATTATCTGCCCTGGAATTGTTACTGATTTTTATAACTTTTATTATCCCCAAAAATTATTACACATCATAAGTTTTTTTATGATATAAACAATTATTTTGGAATTAATTAATACATTAATTCATTCATTTAACAATTAATTCACATAATTTGTTTAAAAACATGAAATTATACATAAACTCTACAAATACAGTGGGGGGAACACATATTTGATACACTGCTGATTTAGCATGTTTTCCTACTTACAAAGCCGGTAGAGGTCTGGCCAGGTCACTCCAGGACCTTCAGATGCTTCTTACGGAGCCGCTCCTTAGTTGCCCTGGCTGTGTGTTTTGGGTCGTTGTCATGCTGGAAGACCCAGCCACGACCCATCTACAATGCTTTATCTGAGGGAAGGAGGTTGTTGGCCAAGATCTCGCGATACATGGCCCCATCCATCCTCCCCTCAATACGGTGCTGTTGTCCTGCCCTCTTTGCAGAAAATGCTTCATGGTTGGGATTGTGTTCTTGGGGTTGTACTCATCCTTCTTCTTCCTCCAAACACGGCAAGTGGAGTTTAGATCAAAAAGCTCTATTTTTGTCTCATCAGACCACATGACCTTCTCCCATTCCTCCTCTGGATCATCCAGATGGTCATTGGCAAAATTCAGACAGGCCTGGACATGCTCTGGCTTGAGCAGGGGGACCTTGCGTGTGCTGCAGGATTTTAATCCATGACGGCGTAGTGTGTTACTAATGGTTTTCTTTGAGACGGTGGTCCCAGCTCTCTTCAGGTCATTGACCAGGTCCTGCTGTGTAGTTCTGGGCTGATCCCTCACCTTCCTCATGATCATTGATGCCCCACAAGGAGAGATCTTGCAGTGGCACATAGACAGTGGCACATAGACAATGATTGTCTGGGTTATTATCTTTCAATTATCAATGTACATGTTATTAAGGAACCGCCGACCAGGAACCGCTGACCAGGAACCGCAGACCAGGAACCGCAGACCAGGAACCGCAGACCAGGAACCGCAGACCAGGAACCGCAGACAAATCACCAGCATCCTATGGAGAAAATATTAACCGACAACACCACGAAAAACAAGGACAACTTAAATACGCAGGCCAGCTGCCCCTGATTGGGGACACATGACACGAAATATGGAGATGCCTAGAGGCATCTATTCCCTGCCAGGTCCTGACTATGGCCCCCAGCCAGTGTAGAGATGCCTAGGGGCATCCTCATAGCCAGGACCTGACATCCATGAGAAAATAAGTGTCACACACAAGCTTGGCATGCATACAGCAACATATGCAGTCAATCACAATGTCCCAGTCCTGTTGTAATTATTTAAACTTAACTTCAGTGATTTAAATGTTGGTTATTGTGAAAATGTAATGGTGACAGTTAATGGCACTGAAAAGAAGGTGACCTATTAACTAGCGGCCAGTGCCAAGATGGATGCTGGAACATTTCAAAACGTTTGGTGATTGCTGTAATTACTGAGGCCTGATTTCCGGACCTGGAGTTCCAAAACTTGCAATTAAATGTTCAAGTGGAAATTAAACCTTTACTTCTTTGTAACTCTTCTAAAGTAAAGCATGCTTACATTGATACAATGTGGTCGACAGAGAAACAGAATGATATTCTCACTGTATAAGCCTGGCAGGCCAACATGCGTGTTTGGCAGTGTTTATTTTAAATCAGCTTTGCTTTGTTTACGTAACTAATTCAGCTATTTTCCAACTTAAACAGTAAATAGGCCACATTACTTTACACTCAAGAGTTTGTTTTAACAAACCAATTCTAAATACCAAGAAAATAAAAACAAAATAGAGACTCTGACTCATCCCCAAATCAAAGCACGGTCTCTTTATTTTAACCCTTCTGTTCCTCACTCAAAACTTTCCTTTTCAACTTTTTTGGAATGGAAAGAATAAGGTGCAGTGGTCTCTTAATTTTTTCCGGAGCTGTATATCTAGGGTTTTGTCCAATATAATTTTGTTATTTTCACAGCAGGAATTACAGACACAAATGGTCTGGGTTTTAATGAATAAATAGTGTGTAGGTATGTTATGGCTTGACTTTTCACTGGCAAATGAAAAAATGCTCCATGCCTCCATGGTTCCTTAAATATCTGAGTGGACACTTTTGCAAATATTTGTTTTTTGTAAATCTTTATGCAGTTTTAGCAAACATGTTTCACATATTCAGTATAACCTAAAATAAGTATTCACTTTTTGTCAGCTTTACATTGGTTTCTAAAGCACTAAGTAAATTATATACATACTATAGAATGTACTTTTCATGTAGATTTTTCAAATTCAGATGAATAATTTATGTACTCCTACTATATTTGGGGCATGAAAACTAATCAGTTTAGGTTTTAGAAATACTAGTAATTCTAGAAATCAGATTATATTACATTTTAGTATCCAAGAGGTTACGTTATTTATAACAACAAATGTGATCTAGTCCTCAGTGAATACATACCCAATAATATAAAACTGTATTAAGAGACACATTTTCAACGGACAACATAGAGTCCCTTCAATTATCCTATTTTGTAACAGGGTAGAGAAAGGTCAGCCATCTTAGTCACTCTGTGGTGGAAAGATTATATAAATGTTAAGAGTGTCAAAGAAAATTAGGAGTTCTAATGCAGGATATTCTGCAGTTTTTTATAGTAGAGAGTGAAGGTGGTTTTGGGAAACCGCGGTGGACACATGTTTGTGTAAACCACAAGCTGGAAGATTTAGGGCCAGTTTTACCCAGCCATTCCCAGACTTCAACTTAGCCTCTGACAAATAAGCATACTCCCATGAAATGCTCAGATACTTTAAGACATCATGTCATACTGGTGTTCTTAGGCCCCTAAATGACTTATTTTCCCTGACAATGGCTTAAATTTGAACATCATTTCATCATGCTCCTGCCCGAAGATTTGAATCTAAGCCCAGCGGCTGTTCATTAAACTATGACTTCACAGAACTCTTTAATCACTGCTCATGGAAATCACCTAAGTATTACATGTATAATGGAACACATTCAAATCATTACATATTTGACAGATATTTGAACATTTACATAAAATATCTTGTAGGTTGACTTAAAAATTGTCAAACTCTTTTTATCATTTTCAAAACTGACAAGGGTTGTGCATTTAGTAGGTCATTGATGACATTAATAAATGAGTCCCCTCCCCAGATACTGATATAATATCCACAATAGAAGAGGTGCTGACTCTGCAAACAGTCCTACAGTTTGTGTACATTATTTTTAAAGGATACAATTGTCTGAAATAAGTGACATGGTATGTCAGTGCATTGATCATTTATGATGTGTTGTCTTAAGGCAAAAAACTTAAACACAAATGTTGTTTCTTTAGAAAATCAAAGTAATATAGTCAGTATTTCTACATACAAACATGTCTGTAGACGATACATTTTAAATGTAGTTACATCACCCATTATGTTATCACCTCAAGTGAATTTAAAACTTTAAAACTCTAAAAAAACACCATGACCCTCCTGAACACACTGCAAACAAAAAGCTCAAATTGGGAAAGAATCGGATTTAATTTAACAATATTGTTTTAAATGTTATGTTAGCTACTCAGGGCATTACATTTGGGGAGCAATGTAAAAAATATATATTAGAAATTGATTTTACTTTTTTGCTCATTAAGAATTGCCGTTATGCCTGCATTTCTGCATTTCTTGTTGCACATCTATAATGCCATTTGGAAATAGACATTTGTACACGAATAACTATTTTCTGACTTGTAACATTCACTATACCTAATACTTGTAAACATTCTGCCCTCCTCAATTTGCTTTAATTGCACATTTAGTACTGCCATTTGTACAGCATTTGCTTTCATTGCAAATCTATATATTTCACTAGTAATATACATATACTTAATACTTGTAAATACCGTTAATTTGCACTTCTGGTTAGATGCTTACTGCATTTTATTGTACTGTGTGTGTACAGTTCAATAATAATAATTTAAAATCTTATTTAAAATTGAATCTAATTATCATTTTGACAATGTGGTAAAATGCACATCATCAAAACAGATAACAAAATTAAGGAAATTGATATCGACAGGTCACATCTCAGTGAACCAAGGGGAATTTTTGGGTCAATTTGTGTGAGAATGACCCAAATATGTTGTAATATAAAAAAAGTGTAAGATACTTCTAAGATACTTTCTTTGTGATTCAGAGGGACTTTTTCTGACTGGCTTGACCAATAGTGGGATGACATAACAATACTGACATAGGGAGTAGAAGTCAACTATAGTCATGCAGTGATATGGCAGGATAAAATGTGCTATATCTGCTACTACAGTGCACAGTTTAAGCCAACTATACCTACATAGCAGTCAAAGTAAATTATCCATATGCATAGAAATGGCATAAGCAGATCTAAATACATTGTCACACATTGATAACAGGACAGATCATGTACATTTTATCAATAAATACATATAGGATAACAACAAAAGCTTGTGTATGAAGATGTAATCTCCTGAGTATAGTTGTTCTAGAGAGGAACAGACGCACAGTGCCATCAGTAGCATTTAGACAGGCAGCCCAATTCTGGTATTTCTCCGAAAAAATCTGATGTGAAAAGTTCTGATGCGATTGGTTAAAAGACATCAATGGACCCCAACTGAATATTGTAAATGCTTTTTCCAAAAATGTTATGTTTGAAACAAATAACATGTAACCTTGTCTCAACTCTATACAGTACAATGTTATTATTGTTCTTACAATATATTGGACCACATTTAAACAAATGGTAAAGACTTTCAAATTTTTAACATCATCTGACATATGAATTATTAATCAACCTTACAGAACATCCAGATGACAGTCTGTTTAGCAACAGGAAATTATAATGAGCGATTGATTAAGAGATGTGGACTAAGGTTTTCAGTTGACACAGGCCTAAGCATGTGTTACTGTCCACCCATTGTCAAAGTTGAACCTTCAACTTGTCATCCTATCACTACTCAGGCTGCCACATCTTTGCCTCTGAGCTCATGGGAAGCTCCCTCCTTGGTATCTCCCCAGCCAGCTTGAATGTACACAGGCTGTTCTACTCTGACTGGGTGAGGATACCGGCGAGCCCTGCAGATTCCTTTTTAGAGGCTTCTAATCCTGGCGGGGCCTGCCGACGTCACGCAGCCTCTCATCTGCCGATGTGTCGTACCAAGCGTTCACATTTCCTCTGCAACTCACGAACACCAATCTCCGCTCTCCGCACTGTTTTCTTTTCTTCCTGACGTCTAAGCGGCTCATGAAAAAAAAGCCTGCCTTGTCTAGGGGCCGAGAAATACAGGCCCTTCTCTCTTGCTGCCGAGGAGGGGGTTAAGTTTCACGGAGAGTTGCGAGCAGCGGCGGCGGCTCTCTGCCAAGCACCCCTTTTGTAGCTATTTCTCTGACTGGGCAGCCTGCCCCAGCTCCGTTATAGCACCATGTGACCAGGAAGTGTGGCTCCCATCCATTTCCCCTCCTGACTGAAGGGAAACATTGTAAAGGAGTGGGACGGCTCTCGGGCTCTATTACGTAGCGGGTTAAAAATAACTGGCATATTTAAGGCCGAGGAGGAATCCCAGCACAGGCAAAGGGTGGACAGCTTGTGGCCCGGCAAGAGCTCTCTCTCCCCCTCTCTGCTCGCCTCTCTCTTGCTCTCTCGCTCTCTACCCGATTTCTTTTTTCCCACTGTCCCTCCCTCCCTGGCCTACGCGCAGAGGCCCACCAGATCGGACAGTGTGATGCAAGCGGCAGCCTGGTCTGGGCCGGGGGCCCTGCCTGTGGAAGCTTGGCTGTGGCCCTGTAAACAGACAGCCTCCACAGAGCCAACAGAGCCAACATGGCCCAATGCAATGCATTGCATTCCACAGCATTGATATAATGACACTACACGCTTTCATAGCTGCCCATTGCTGTTGTTTTACTTAATGGACAGAAGCTAAAGCCAACTGCCGAGTTGTTTTTGTTTAATGAACAGAAGCTGTGGCAAACAAACACAGGATTGTTTTGTGGGATAAACCGGCACCTCCGAATGTATTTGACGCATTCCTCCAGGTCCATACTGTTGGTGAAGAACCTCTTTTTGTACAACCCCATTTCCAAAAGAGTTGGGAAGCTGCATAAAATTAAAAAGAAACAGAATGCAATGATGAGCAGATCATATAAACACTATAAAAAAATTACAAAGATAACAGACATTTTATTGTTTCTTGAAAATAATATTGCCATATTTTGATGCCAGCAACATGTTTAAAAAACATTGGGACAGAGGCAACAAAAGACTGGAGAAGCTGTGTAAGGCAGAAAATATCACAACTAATTTGGTCAATTGGCAACAGGTCAGTAACATGATTGGGTATTAAAAGATTATTTCATCCTTCGCACATGCACCTTTAATTTGCTTTCTGGCATATTTAATATTGCCATTTGTACTTGCATATGCCTTCATTGCAAATTTATACATTCCAGTTGTAACCCACATTATACTTAATACTTGTAAATATTTGTACATTTCTGCCCTCTTTGATTTGCGCTTCTGGTTAGATGCATTTTGCTGTACTGTATTTGTACTTTTCCATGAAAATAAAGATTAATCTAATCTAATGTAATCTGAACAACTGCATGGGCAAACAGTGTAAAAATTTGAGAATAATGTTTCTCAATGCAAAATTGCGAATATTTTGGGGATCTCGTAATCTATTGTACATTATATCATTAAACGATTCAGAGACTGATTCTGTTGTGGAAATCACTGCATGAGCTTAGGAACACTTCTGAAAACCATTGTCTGTGAACACAGTACGTTGCTGTATCCACATATGCAAGTTAAAACCCTACCATGCAAAGAAAGAAACAATATATAAACAAGATCTAGAAACACCGTCCCCTTCTCTGGGCTTGAGCTAGTTTAAGATGGACTGAGGCAAAGTGGAAAACTGTCCTTTGGTCTGATGAAGCAAAATATGAAAATATTTTGGGGAATCATGGACGCCATGTCCTCCAGACTAAAGAGGAGAGGGACCATTCAGCTGGTTATGAGCGCACAGTTCAATAACCAGCATCCGTGATGGTATGGGAGTGCACTAGTAAACATGGCATGGGTGACTTGCACATCTGTGAAGTCACCATTAATGCTGAATCTAAAAAGTATACAAACCCCTGTTAAATTTGCCAGATTTTTGTGTGGCAAAAGAATGAGGCAAAGATAAGTCATGTCAGAACTTTTTCCACTTTTAATGTGACCTAAAATTTGAACAATTCAATAGAAAAATCAACAGAAATCTTTGAGGGGAAAAATGAATTATTATGTTTGTCGATTTTTTTTACATCACAAACACCTGATATTTTAAGTCCACTGTAGGTTTTGGAGCAATATATACTGCTATACTGATGTATTTTCAGGGAAAGCCTTACTTATTTCCGCTAGACAATGCCAAACCACATTCTACAAGTATTACAACAGCATGGCTTTGTAGTAAAAGTGTCTGGGTGCTAAACTGGCCTGCCTGCAGTCCAGACCTGTCACCCATTGAAAATATTTGGCGCATTATGAAATAAACAATACGACAAAGGAAACCCAGAACAATTGAGCAGCTAAAATCCTATATCAAGCAAGAATGGGAAAACATTTAACTTTCAAAGCTACAGCAATTGGTCTCCTCAGTTTGAAAATGCTTATTGTTAAAAGAAGAGGTGATGCAATATAGTGGTAAACATGCCCGTGTCCCAACTTTTTTTTTATGTGTTGCTGGCATGAAATTGTAAACGGGCAACGATTACTCCAAAAACAATAACATTTCTCAGTTTCAACATTTGACATTGTCTTCGTAATATTTTCAGTTAAATACAGGGATACATTGTTTGCATATTATTGCATTCTGTTTTTATTTGTGTTTTGCACAACATTTGCCTACCTAATTCTGCTCACTATTTCTTACTTTTATACAAATAAAAACATTTAATTCATATATTTTGTCCAGTACTGAAAACAATTTAAATTTCATGTATGTAAGTATTCAGACACTTTGCCATGTCACTCCAAATTGAGCTCAGATGCATTGTGTGTTTAGAAGTTGATTGGAGTGTACCTGTGGCAAATTCAACTGATTACATGATTTAGAGAATTCATCTTTCAGCAAAACATAAAACTGAAGCAACACAGCAAAGATGATGTCCAAAGCTCGGTCTTGAATCCAATTGAACATTTGTGGTTAGACCTGAAGATCGGAGTGCATCAACATTCCCATCCAATCTGACCGAGCTTGAGAGGATGAAAAAGCAAAAATAAAAGAAAATGCTAAAATCCACACATGCAAACCTAGTTAAAGGCACAACCAAGAGGAGGTGCAGCTGTTATCACTGCCAAAGATGCTTCTATTAAGTACTGAATAAAGGTTTAAAAACTGTTTTTTAAACCTTTTCTATCAATAATGATTTAACTCCATAACACAACAAAATGTGGTGGAAGTGAAAGGGTCTTAATACTTTCCAAAGGGACTGTATATTTAAATACAATATACATTTCGACATATTTCAATGTGGGATAAATCAAGTAAATTAAACTTCCACAGTTTGTGATATGAGCACTGCGTAATCCATCAGTGGGTTAAGTACCATGTTTTTGAAATTACACAACAACAAGTAATGTCGATATGATATACACACAGTTAAAAATAGAGTTATAAACAAACAAACAAAAGAACTTCTCTTCAAAACAGACAATGAGACGTGGAAAATATAACCACCTCAGTACAGTTTTGTTATTCTGCAAGCTATTCAACAGAAAGGATAGCAACGGGAAATTACTCAATGAGCTTTAAACAGTTAATCTTTCTGAAACTTTTGTCAATAGAAAGTATGAATGCTATGTCTTATTGCTGTAAATCATCTGGAAGAGAAACATTTTAGTGTCTGGACTGTTATATTTTGCATTGATTTGTATAATTGCCAGGGAAATGAGAATGGAATGCTGTTGGAAACCAAGACAGTTAAAACAATTAATCTGACTGCAGACAACAGCCAAAACTCAGAGAGTTGTGTAAGGTCTATAGTTATAATTACCTATTGTTGTACAACTATCATATGTATCTGTTTTGTGAAGGGAGGCTTAGCTTTCCTTTGCTTGAATTGAGTTCTGTAGGCATTTCTGCAACTTAGGCAGAAATTATATGATTGGTTGGTTGTGGTAAAGGTTACAATTTGGGTTTGATAATGGTTATGGTTAAGATTAGAGTTAGGTGCAGGAGTTAAGCTTTGATATTATGGTTTAGGACTACCCATGGATGTCGGATAGCACAAACCCTCATCAAATATTTTTTTAACGTATATTGACTGTTTAAAAATGTAAGCTCTGCCATCACAACTGAGTCAACTACAATAATAACATAATTTCCACCTTTGGGGCAAAGCTGTCTGCCAAATAGCATTCATAATGGAAAATAAACTTTATCCTGCCTTGAAAAACATGTAAATACATTTGTTCAGTTGTTATACTGGCCAGTGTTTGTTCCTCTGAGAGGCCTCCCAGCATCCATGGCAGAGCTACAGTTTGTAAACCACAGTTGTCAAGTCCTAATACGGTAATAGGCTATGTATGAGGTCCCAGTCCTATTAACCAACAATTCCCTTTTGGCCTTATACAATCAACCAATAGAGTAGGTGGCAAGTTTATATTTATCTACAGTAAGTCTCAAAGGAAACTTCTATAAAGTAAGCAGAAAAAACATCTAAGATACAATCAATCCAAAAATGACTTTCAAGAGTCTTTAAAGCTGCTGCAGGTAAGGCGGCTTATTTCATCATATCCATGTTATAACCAATCTTGTTATAACCTGAGCATGAGGACATAGTTTCGCTAACATCCCACACCATCAGAGGTGTTCTACGAGTAAAGTACGGAAAACAAGACAATACAACAGTATTGAGTTAGGGTTTACAGGATTAACATTGACGTACGGTTCTTATGGTAATGTTTCTGACTGACCGTACTTATGGTTGCCGCAGTGTTTAGGAAAAGGCAACTATGTTCTATTACATCTCAAAATCACAAAGTTTGGACATGATCAGATATATTTAGCATAATTATATTGATTACATAGATCATTGTTGATTGTATATTGTATACATAACAAAATTCTACCATATTTTCTAGTGGAGACAAAGTTTCGTTTTAGGTTACGTTCCAAGTTGAAACAGGTTCCAGGTTCTATCTGTAACCAAAAAAATACCTGTCATCAAAAATATTTCTGCAATGGATAGATTTGGGACAAATATGTACATCAGTTTAGTTGGTAATAGAAAGTATTAAATGAATGAATGAATTTAATTGAATCGTACAATGTGTTTGTTTAAGTAGTGGGACGGCTGTATGAATGAATTCTTAGTAACGTATAGCCAACTGTAAACAGATACATGAATTGATAGGATAAAGGTTCTTCTCCTTCCCCTCCTCCTTTATTCTACCCTTCCCTCTTTTCCTCTCCCTCTGTGGCTCTTGCTCACGACTCCAACCACCTCAGAAAGAGTTTAAAGTAAATCCTGTCTTTTGAGGCCTCTCTGCAAAGCCATTGTTGAAATAGTCATTTAGTGATCTCAAAACCTGTTGCCGGAAACTGGTCTACAAGGTCTGTGTTTTTCTCACAAAGTCAGAAGGTTTAGCCTTTTAAAATAACCATTTATATCCTATGTTGGTATGCCTGTGCTGCATCCTAGAAATATGTTGATAGTGGCATAGTAAAATTGTAAGTCAAACAATTGTTAGACAACTATCATACTATTTCTCTACTCTTGAAGGAATTGTAATTGTGTGATGTAAATGCCCTGGTTATGGTGAACCAATGGGACATTTGTTGACATGGCCCAACCGACAAGATCCTGATGCAACAGGATTGGTGAGCAAGTAGTGTTTGCTCTCGATACAGTACTCTAAGCTGATAGATCTCTAATTACGGAACACGATGTCTGTGTTGGCTTCCAGCTTTAAGCAAATACTGCACAGCCTCAACCCACTTCAAAAACAAGAGGAGAAAGTAGTCAGGCATAGATACCAGTTTAAAAGAAATAATGCCATGCATTATAAATAGATGTACAGTAGAAGATTATATAATTGACAATACATTTAAAAGGTAAATGTATATTCTATGGAATGTTAAAGGCTAGCCTATCCTAATAAGGGACATTTGCAAAAAGCAATGCATTAACAAACAAATTGTAATGCTGATATCACGTGAGGCTTAGAAATTGATTAATAATTTACTGTGACATGCCACTGATCACAAGATATGAGATCAGCAATGAAACCCCAAAGAAATGAAAAAGCACAGACACATGTAGTTAAAATGACTCATGTTGTGAGCCAATACCATTCAGATTTTAAGTTTATTTATGTATGGCCAAATAGGGACAAAATATGTGTAATAATGCACATCTCAGTCAAAATGTCATTTTGGAATGAAAACATTGTGTCAATCTGACATTTTATTACCTGTTTTATTTTGTCATTCACAATCCTTGACAAACCTGCAGTGGGCCAAATTATGGTTCCACTGTATTGCACAGACAATGCACAGAACTAGGTTATACATTGCACACTAAAAATAACATATGAGGCGAAAAGTTACCCATATACTAACAGCTATAGTAATACATAATACTTGATCAATTATAATTGTTAATAATATATGTTTTTATTTAAACTCAACAAGTACTATGTGGCAAGCGTTTGGTTAAAAGTTCCTAGTATTTTCTAATGAAAAAAAACGTATTCGGTTTCTTCTTAGAAACATATGAATACATGTGGTGCTGAATTAATCTTTGAGAATAATGCTGAACAGCCTAAATGTTATCTTCAGATATCATGTCAGATATCAAAGGCTATGGGTTTATAGCCTACCATAAGGATGTTAGTCTTAAGTGACAGACATCGGAAGACCTGTAGAGGGGGGTAGTCCCAATTCCAGGTGAGCACTTGTTGCGTCTTCTGTAGGAGTACAATCTGCGTGAAGGAGTGCAACTAGCCCATATTTCCATACTAACCTAATTTACACTCGTAAAAAAACCTGTACTGTTAGACTGTTAGCTATCCTTTGAACTGCGCTGATCCGGTTCCTCCACAATAGCTCTGGATAAAAGGCAACGGTGTGTAGGGCCTCCCTGTTGCTATCGCTCTGTTTGTATGGATATAAACAGAAACAGGAGACAGCGCCGAGTTTTTTTCACTCTCTCTTTGCTATCGTCATGATGAACTGCACCTTCTTTTTTTACCTAACCAGCGCTCGCAGTGTTGTTCCTGTACTGCATGACTGTTGCTCGGCAACACGAAGGCGTGTCCACCAGCGGTGATTTAAGCAGTAGGAAACCCTTTTTCGCTGTCACTTTGTCAGTTCAGTCTGTACTCCGGTCTCTGTATGGCAGCAGCATTGCTAGGGAGACGAGGGAATCCCCGCGTGTCGCCTCACTCCTGATCAATTTGTATCAGTGTTACCAAGCTTGGTTTGTTCGTATCTCATTATGCCTGTTCCATTCGCGGCGTCCGCAGGCATGGCTTGGAGTGAAGTATAGTGCAGCATAATCTCGGACTGTCAACCGGTGTAGAGTACACGACCCATGCTGTACAATAACCGGTGTATTTTACAGAAGAGGAACAAATTATACTTTTATTGATGAGGTGCGGGGTGTTTTTCAGTTTGACTATCCAGCATTTTGGGTTGCCATAATAAAGACAGTGCGCCTGGATTCTAATAGCCTATTCAATACTTTGGGGGGAAAACTACAAGGATTTATACAGATATTTTTTTGTTTTTTTTTTGTTCATGCAGGCAACCACCAAGTGACTTGGATAATATGGCACTGAGCGGGACGCTTTTGCCATCCATATCCACATTTGCAAGCGGTCCGACTGTGAAGAATAAATCCATGGGACATGCGAATTTGGTGAGTGAATAGGCCTTTGGTTTATCATACAAGCTAAGGATATTTTATATATAATCACACAATCACTTGTACTCATGATTTTCCCATGTCATTGTCATTGCTTGTTTTATTCGTGTTGCTATATCTTATTATTGTCGCGCTCAAGAACACCGCACAGCTGAGGGGCGTACACCCATACTGGATAGTAGTTTTTTCTTGCATTGTCACTGAATTGATCGTATCTTATTAAGTTGCTATAATGTATATTATATACAAAGCAGTTGCACTTTGTATTGCTTTATTACAATTCAAAGTATTTTAGGGTGTTGGTTTATGTGAAACCAATAGAATATCCTTACAATTGGACTTGTTTTCAAGAAGACTATCCAAATGTCTTACAATATAATACAACTGGATCCAATCCATACATCTGGAAGGATATCTGAAACACAGTGAAAAATCACTGTCAAGATTTACCCAGTTTTACCAATGTTTGACATTTGGCCCTGAAATGTTTTGACCAAAGCGGTCCCTAAAACATCCACTGAATTGACTAAATTACCTCAAGTGTCAATCAATCCCGTATTGTGATTTTAAATTGCTCTTCTTGCCAATCCCAGAGATGGAAGGACGAGCTTTCCCACCTGAAGAGGAGTAGCTGCTCCGAACAGGATATCTCCACTGCAATGGCAAAGAAAGAACCGGAAGACCTCGACCTACTAGACTATGACTTTATCCTGTCCAACACCATGCTACAACAGCAGCAGCAAGCTGAAGCTCGGGTCGCCGGGGGCTCCCACAACCTGTCCCCTTCCTCTGGCTCCTATTCTTCCTACCAGCTCCCCTCGCCCCAGGACTCTGCCCACAGTGATTTGCTGTACACCCTCCCTGACATCAGCGATGTGTCCCCCTCCGGGGGTTTCGTGGCTGAGCTAATGAGGCCTGAGCTGGACCCGGCCTACCTGAACCCACCGAGCCTGCAGGGCAGGTTTGTGGTGAAAACCACCATGGACATGGCTGAGTACGGCCACAGCATCATCGTGAGCAGCAAGGCCGGCGTCAGCGCTGCCGTAGATCCTTCCTCCTCTTCCCCCTCCTCCTCCCCGCCCTTCGCCTGCCACAGGATAAAGCAGGAGAACCCCAGCACGTGCACAATCTCCCGACCTATGGACCTCCATCTGGGGGGGAGCTCCCTCTCCCAGCCCAGAGGGGGTCAGAGGTCCCACCTGGAGTCCCATGTTTTTTCCTCGGGCGGGCGTCCAATGACCACCTGCCGCCCAACCTTGCCTCTGTCACCGGACAACACACACGGAAGGGATCACCACACCTCCAGCCAGGCGCTAAGCCACCCCCAGATCCCTCTGCCCGGGCCGGGCTACCACCACACTTCGCCAACAGGCTATTCTCCCTTCCCACAGCAGTCCGGGCCGATGCACTACCAAGGTCAGTTCAACTTCGATCTAAGTGTTTTTGACCGAGAGCCTTTTCTAAACGACATTACTCGCTTGCCACCCCTCGACTCTGACGTGATGACGATGATGTTCATCACTCCGCCTTCTTCACCCCGTCTAGAGCTCATGTCCACTGGAGGAGACTGTCTACCAGAGGAGCCCAAACCCAAACGTGGCAGGCGCTCCTGGCCTAGGAAGAGAATTGCTACACATACGTGCGACTACGCCGGCTGTGGGAAAACGTATACCAAGAGCTCCCACCTCAAGGCACATCACAGAACGCACACAGGTTGGTACATGTGCTGCTTTCTCTTTGTAAAAACATGGTTTTGAAAGGTTTTTACAATGTCAGGGGATTTTAAAAGCCGCCTTTTCCTCCTTGCCTCAATTGGTTTTGGCATTTCATTGCTGTAGTTTATGGTTATCTCCTGAGATGGGATGTGAGGTGTGAATGTTTGACAGGAAATTTCAAATAAAATAAATGTGAACTGTAGTTTAGCTATTTTTTTTTACAAATGTTGTCACAATTTGATATGCAGTCTGTAGAAAGAAGATATTAATATAAAGATAAAAGCACCCCATTTAATTAGCTGATATTGAACAATTTGTAACAGGCAACAACCCTACCTTTGTGTTTTGAATGGAACTGTAAGCAATATGACAGGAGTATTTTACTTAGTTATTCATTCATTCTGTTTTCAGCAATATAAATTAATTTCACTCAGTGGTGGACTTCATCTGTTATCATTACCTACCCTGTTGCTAATCCAGAATGCTTGGCCTTGGCGTAACAGATGTTGTACTGCCAGCAGTAAATGATTGTACTATGTAGTTATGGTGAGAGTGAGAGAGTCAGATAGAGACCAGCAGCCTAGTTGGCAGGTGTCATGAACAGGCATTTAAACAGCAGCAGCAGGTTGATACTGATCCCTGTTCAAATACAACCGCAGGCTCAGATTCGTTTACCCTCTTTATGCTCTGTAGGACAGGACCAACCTCTTTCTGCGGTAAAGATCTAAAAGAGAGTTTGGTCTGTTTTCACTCCAGGGAGAACGAACATTATGTCTAACTGCCTTGTTTCCGTGTGTGTGTGTTTGTGTTGTGTCATCAATAGGAGAGAAGCCATATCATTGTGATTGGGAAGGTTGCGGCTGGAAGTTTGCTCGCTCAGACGAACTCACGCGTCACTACCGGAAGCACACTGGGCATCGCCCGTTTCAGTGTGCCAAGTGCGACCGGGCCTTTTCAAGGTCTGACCACCTGGCGCTACACATGAAGAGACACCTATGAGACGGACGCTGGACTAACTAACACCAAGGGCCAAACGCATCATTATTATGACACATCCCGACCTGAACTTGTGACCAAAAACCATACAAAACATTGCCTTCTAGCCTTTATCAAAGCATCCAGACAAGCTGTGATTCACGGCAGAGAGTTACACTCGACTAGGGTCAAAGCCTTTGACTAAAGATTGTTTTTCATCCATCGATATGTTCGCAGTCTAACAATAGACCAGCACCCTCAGAACAACCTTATTTGTGGGACAAAACTGGAATTTATCGTTTATTTATCGACAAAACTTGGAGGACCAGGTGCCATCGTATGACTGGAAAGGTATTAGTAATCAGGGATCAAGAAGCTCAGACAAACATTTAAAAAGACATACTGGAACACATCGTAAGTGGCCTTCTATCTGTACTATCAGAAACATAGCATTTGTCTTAGTTTGTCAAGTTTATTATGTTCAACATTCTGTATTAAGAATTTATATTTATATTACTCGAATTCCAAGCCATTCATTTCAGGTACAAATTAATTTATATGTTACAGAATGGTGCTCAAGGACTTATATTTTAAAAGGTACCAAAGAATAAAAAGAAAAAAGAACACAGATTAAAAATACATCAAAGTGCCATACATTTTGTTCTGTATGTTTCTTGGAAATGTCTCTTCCAGAATTTGAATTTAATCAGGTGAATACTTTGCTCCTCATTGTTGATGGATCTGAAAGCACTTTGGTTGCAAAGTGCAATAATGTTATGGGATAAAAAAACAACTTTAAGAAATTAGCAACTCTGAACAAAGTTTGTTTATAGTCAAAATATGTAATATAATCTCACATTTTGTACATTTGTAAATAAAATTCTTTTGGAACTTTTTAAAATGTCTAAAATGTTTTGTATTTTACATCTTTTGCAAGATATAATAAAAAATGTAAATAAGCTTTATGCACTGATCAGTCCTGTTTTAAAGCACTGGCATGTCAGTCATTTCATATGTGTATTAAACGATAAATGTTTTTGATAAATGTACTCAGTCAGTGTCCAGCCATCTTATTCATGTAAACTGAAATGACCCAACATGATTATTTAGTTTTATTAATCTCTTGACTACTCACGTATATCACAGCACAATCAAATTCTAGTAATGTTTATGATTGTGCTTAACAGTGGCCTAGGGAGGGTTTCTCCCGTACATATATGCGTACTCACACAGTATGTGTTCAGATCCAAAACAGCTCCTAAAGCAAGAAACGCTGCTCCAACTTTTTCCATTATCTCTGTGAAGAGCGCATTAAAATCCTGAAAAAGTAACAGAAAGTAAACATGCTTAATAACGCTTAGCATATCTCTTTTTTCTATTAAAGAATCATTTTTAAATAAATGGGTATCAAGAGATACGTTAGGCACCCAAATGTACCGTATATGATTTTTTGCTTTAAATTAATTAATAGAATACAGTCTCTAACATTTTCTTCAGCTGTGCCCTGGGTGGGTCTATATGTCACTATCTCTGGTTTTCATATACTGCTGCAGCACAGGTTTAAACCTGACCAATTGTTATAACCTCTATCCAATAAAGCATTAAAAACAAAAACAAAATCCCAAACTACTGTATGGTGTTGTAACAGATAAACAACACTGTTTTAAAAAGCATCAATGGGTCACAGCAGGATCATACAATGTCTTTCCTCTATAATAAAGACAACGCCCCAAGCAAAAGAAGACAATGAAACCATAAAATAGATGTTCACAAAGTGCACTTCTTCCATGTCCTGTTGCCATGGTGTTCCCCATTCACCTGTCACGGTGAAGAATTAAGAGGTAAGCCAAGCTATTGGCTGGCATCCAGGACTGACACAAAATATACATTCAACTTTGAACCATGCACAGTAGATGGACTATCATGGTATGTCCAAAGGAACTTGGAACAGATATGGGACTAAGGCCTGAGAAGGAGGGCTGGTCTGTGATCAGGGCTGTCTATTCGATCATGCGCGAGACTACATGGTTAGTAGACTAGCCGTTCTTCCCTGTATGAATACAGGCCCGAGAGATGTGCCTCACAGCATGTTTTATTTGCAAGGTCTATCAAAGTAGCTGCAGGCTGGTTGACATGAAGCCACAATGCTCACAATTGTGTCCTAAGAAACGCATCCTCACTTTTACAAAGAATGGCTCATAAATGCTCATGGTTTGAACAGTATTCTGAACAATTTCCAGGATATTATTGTTATTGTCATTCAGGAATATTGCAGTTCCGCTCATTTCTTTCCCTATTTTGGCCCTACCTTTACTCAGACGTTACTGACCTAAGGGGCAGCTCCAGAGGCAAAGCCTGAGGATTTGCCTACTCTAATTAGTGAGCATGTAAATGAAGCCTGTCTATACTGTTCTGTGTTCGTTACCTCTACAACCGTTATACATCCAGTGTGGGTGGGAGTTACTTGGAAATCAATGAAGATAATATTGTATATATATGGTTACAGACAGAGACTGTTTTGTTCCAAACCAAGACATCATTGCCTTAGGTGTTTTCCTGTATTGTACATTTCCGTGTGAAGAGATTCACATGGCTTCAGATCCATTGAACATATGTAAATAGCATTAGTACCAATGTCTTTTTTGCATAACAGTGTATTGTAGATACATACTGAATGTTACTAGGAGGGTTTGGAGACTTATCAGTGACTCTGCCCGCTGACAATTATATTTCTCTCTTTGTCTTTCGAGGACAAATATGTACATGTATGAACCCAGTACTGCAAATCGAGCTGAATTAGACCGCCTGCCAAATTCTTTGACAGTCAATGGTAGTTAGTCAATACTTGATCCACATGACAGGTTCCTTTACTTACTAGTTATCTTCACCAACAAAACCTATCCACTCCTACATAATCAGGATTGCATTGGGAAACACCCAATTCATGAAGAAACCATATTAAACCACTATAAACACCTGCTCATTAGATCAGACGGAGGGGGGTAGAGGGCACTCGATTCTTCCCTTCCATCCCCGCACCCATCCCCTTCCTCAAAGCAACGCAACCCCTCCACCCCCTCACCCCACGGCCTCACCTGTCATGGTGCTTGGCGTTTTGGTTGAAAAGTTAGCGATAGATCACCGCAACTGCTGGATGTGAATCAGCATGTAGGCAGCATTTAACAGGTAATGTGGTTCCGCATGACATATATATATCAAAATTCAGATTTTATTTTATTTTATGGAACATGCCTGGTTTCCAATTCATATACGGAAACTTTGTGTTGCTGTATAATCAAATCTTCAAATCCAGAAAGTCATACTCTGATATGCCACAGGTTGGAAGGGCAGGTTTAATGTTTTAGGGATCTTTGGCTGCCCTCTAGTGGTAAACAGTATGCTCTCACCTCACAGATATCCAGTCACAATGTAATGCAACATTTCTAATTTAGACTAAGTGAGTCTAGTGAGTTTAATGTCAATTCAGTCTTCATTAATACAGTAACATCTATAAAAAGGAATCTTGCTGTAAGGCCAAGCCTTAGCACAACAGATTTAATCCAGTTCTTACTCCAATCTACAAAAAACTGTGGAGCCACTCTAGTAAACTGGCAGACACAAAGCCTGGATCTGGACACAGAATGACCACAATGTAGAATATATATTGAATTAAAGGGAGAGAGCTTAAAACTGTAAGAGTTGTCTGCCCCCTGGAAAAAGATGTTAACTTGCAGGATATTAGCATTTAACTTCCAAAATATTCACTCTGCAATAACAGAGATATGAAGAAGTTTGGGATTGCAATAGTTCAAGGTGGGGGTACGTTACTAAATAAACAGAAGACAGTATTCAATTCAACCACCTATGGAACGTGTGTTACTAGATAATTTATTATAATACTTCCTCTTGGTGATCACAAACTCTGTTTCCATTAACTAAACATTATTACGCTTAGTTCAATGTTTAACAGAGACTCAACAATTCACCCTGTTCGGGACGCTCTCAACACAATTCCGAGCGGAGCTTCCTTCAACTATACTAAGTGGCTCTTCATTGCTTTTTACTTGGCGCGTTTTGGACGGAATAACATGCTTGTACCTCACTGACACCTCACACAAATTTTTTGGTATTGTTTCCGGTGTAGCTGCACCCGCTTCACCCAACTCTTATGAAGAGCGCCGACCAACGCCTTAGTAATGACTAATAATTGTCCCCCACTCCTTTAAGCCAAGTGCCCACTGATGATTCATGTGGAAGTTGCCCAGCCGAATGGGATGTTAGCCAAAGAAGCCAGTAGGGGTAGGATGTGACTCACACAATGTTAACCCTGTAAAGAATAATAAACTGTACTGTACAAACTGTTTGTATGATTTTGGTTGCTCAAGAGAGTTACATAGAGTGGAAGGCAGTTTTTCACATGCAGCTCATAATATTATTATAATGGCCTAATTGGACCTATTCAAACAAAGCCGAGTGAACCCTGGGTAGCAGACAGCGGTTAGAGGTGATCCAGCAATCAAAATCTGTCAATATGGTCTTGAGCAACACACTAAAACCTAATTGTTCATGCCAGTCACAATGGATAATAGCAGAAATGTCACCTGAAATGGCTAAATCACATCAACCAGTGTTGTGGCAGAAGGCAACAAATGGCTGGGAAGTGTATGAAACCGAGAGACATTATCCACCAGAGGGCAGTGGAGAAGTTTCTCTGTGATATAATTATCTACCAGGGGCAGTATCGATTAGTAATTTTCCAAATGTTCAAAACTCCATATCCATATATCTAATCATGCCCAGTAGGAAAAACAAATTATTTTGGCCCTAATGAACATGGGACTCAGGAAAGCCTTGTGGTTCCAAGGTTTGACATATGAACCATTTGTTGCCCATGAGAGGATATCCAAGTAACTAGATGAAATGCAGTAGGTGCCATTGTATCACCAGATATGATCATTGCCAGATGCACATAAAATCTGTGTTTTGTATATTTTAATAAACATGTTTGATAGACGCAGCTGGAAAATTAGAGAGTTGTTTAGCAAGAAAGGTTTGTGGGCCTGATTCAAACAGACGCAGTAGCGGCAGATGAGGACTAATTCAAGCCAGTGACTTCAAGACCTAGGCCTTACTTTTAATACATACACTGGTGATCTGAGCTGCAGATCTGGCACAGATACAACAAGTATTTGTTGACAGAGCCTTCAATCTCAACCCAAGACATTCCTGTAGCTTTTTTCTAAACCATTCCTGTCTCAGACTGATTAAGACCTATGATACCAGTTGTGTGCAACTATTTATCAGGGTGAACAGAAAAATGGATTTGGGACCTTATAGAGAAACTAACAGAATCCTGCTTTAGTGAATAAAATTTACAACATCATTACATGTCTTACAGCTAGACTGTCTGATCTAGTAAAAGCTTTTCAAATCTTTCCAGTGTGAGGTCTCCCAGTTCATTTACCTAAATGTTCAATCTAACTATCCTCTGCTTTGTGTAAAATAATAGCACTGTGTCTTTAATGAGCACCAGTCAAACTGAACAGAAGGGTTGTTAAGCTTCACTGAAGACAACTTGTTATCCTCTCTTTTTCAGTCACTTTCTCTCTGCTCTTTGATTCTCCCTTGCTTTCAGTTACTGAATCTATGTTTTGATGGCACCGTGTGTGTGCATGTATAACAGTTCAATGTCTTGTCAAGTTTGATGTTTCTCCACATAATAACTTGTTCTGTGTCACTAACCAATACGTTAATTATCCTTTCTTCATGTTTTATTTCTACCATTAGCTATCTTTCCAATATTGCTAATTATATATTTTATGGGAGTACATTCACAAGCTTGAATTGTTTTGAGACTGGGAGGCACTCTTGTATAATTCAAACAAACATGTTTCTGCCTTTCTCTGGTTTGTTATTGGTCAATGCTGAGCTTGGAACGTTAGTCATTACATAACTCAATCTATGAATTACTAAGCGGTTACATTCCTGCAAGTCCCTCTGCGTTATATCAAAAAAGTGACGCTGTTGCCTGTTGACTGAACAACAAATGATTGGTTTTCATTCTGTTTCAGTAACAAGCTCAGGGAGGGGTCCAGAGAAATGTTTTGTGGCCATACAATAATTCACAACTAACAATTGTTAAAGGGGCCGTATGTGCAATTTTTTACTGTACTACCAGTATAAATACAAGCATAAATGCCTGGTCTATCTATCAGTTTGCATTGATTTGTATTCTCCTCAAACTTGATTTAGACACTCATCACACTATTCCCCCACCTCTGGTCTCAATCAGTAAGGACAGAGGAGAAGGGGATAAGTAGTGATTTTCTTTTAATTCAGTCATGCAAACATTTGAGTCAGGATTCTTATGTGTCCCATTAAGTAACACTGGAAGTAAGAAATATATATTTGGCCTCCTTTGCAAGTTATATTCTTCAAGTCTTAATGGATTTTTATTGTTATAAATGTATTATACATAGCTTTCAATGGATGTCGCTGCTAAAGATTATAGCTTTAAACTTTGGAACATAGCAAACATTATCTATGGCAATAAGCAATGTTTATTTACATAGAATTCAACAATAAGTCAAGAGGATTGTGAAAAATATTTAATAGATGCATTTAGAAAAATATTCTCTGTCATAAACACAAATGATTACTCCACATACCAGTCCAGAATATTTTCCAGTGAAATGATTTTGTTAATAGCGTGCATTTTGATATGGCGTGCAACTCTAATACTTGCGGTTTAGGGTGATCCAGCCTCTTGTACACATGTATTGCTTCACTAGGGGTTTGAATCTCACTGCTCTTTAAGCAAAATCTCCCTCTTTTATCATCCCTGTCTAACAAAGCATTAAAAAGTGCCAGAAAATGTGTCTTTAAAAAATATAATTCAATTAGGGATAAGGAGGTGCAGGATATGTTCAACATAGCATGGCAAAGGGCTGTTCTTAGGCACAACACATATTGCAGGTTGCCTGGATACCGGCCACAGCTGTAGTATATTGGCAATATTATGCAAATCCTCAAGAACCCTTATTGCTCTTATGAACTTATAAATAACACAGTTACAACAGTGGAAAGTAGTCTTATGTCTTGTGTTATACGGTCTGATCTTTAAGCCAATCAGCATTCAGGGCTAAAACAAAGGAATGAATATGTAGCTGTTACCTTGCACAGATGCACACACACATACATGCATGTCCCAACCTTGACACCGGCACACAAAAACACAAACACACACACATGCACGCACGCACACACAATAGCACACACACTGGAATTAAAGGTAATATCAATTATTGAAAAACATTATTTCAGGGAAGGCAAAATGTGACACTGTATATGTGTGTGTTATTAATTGTACTGTCATACTGTTTCATTTCAAGCTATTGAATATTTATGAGACCATGGCAAACATTAGGAGCGTCATGTTAAATAATGCAACAGGACACACTGAATGAGGAGATTATAGATTTTAAGTTCATTAGTTTGTTTCAGAATAGATAAAGCAATGAGGTACAATGTTGGAGTCTGTCCATAAATGGACGAAGGATGAAGCGCAATTTGTCTCAAATGGTGTACGTAGCAAATTCTCTTTCTTTCACTTTCTTTCTTTCAATTATTCACTTTGTTTTTCTTCTACTACAGTGGGGAGAACAATTATTTGATACACTGCTTATTTTGCAGGTTTTCCTACTTACAAAGCATGTAGTTAGCGCAATTATAAAAAAATTGAAGAAGTTCAAGATGCCGGTTAATCTCCTCGGTCTGGAGCTCCATACCAGATCTCTCCTCGTTGGGCATCAATGATCATGAGGAAGGTGAGGGATCAGCCCAGAACTACACAGCAGGACCTGGTCAGTGACCTGAAGAGAGCTGGGACCACCGTCTCAAAGAAAACCATTAGTAACAAACTACGCCGTCATGGATTAAAATCCTGCAGTGCACGCAAGGTCCCCCTACTCAAGCCAGCGCATGTCAAGGCCCGTCTGAAGTTTGCCAATGACCATCTGGATGATCCAGAGGAGGAATGGGAGAAGATCATGTGGTCTGATGACTCAAAAATAGAGCTTTCTGGTCTAAACTCCACTCGCTGTGTTTGTAGGAAGAAGAAGGATGAGTACAACCCCAAGAACACCATGCCAACCATGAAGCATGGAGGTGGAAATATTATTCTTTGGGGATGCTTTTCTTCAAAGGGGACAGGACCACTGCACCATATTGAGGGGAGGATGGATGGGGCCATGTATCGCGAGATCTTGGCCAACAACATCCTTCCCTCAGTAAGAGCATTGAAGATGGGTCGTGGCTGGATCTTCCAACGACCCAAAACACACAGCCGGGGCAACTAAGGAGTGGCTCCGTAAGAAGCATCTCAAGGTCCAGGAGTGGCCTAGCCAGTCACTAGACTTGAACTCAATAGAAAATCTTTGGAGGGAGCTGAAAGACCGTATTGCCCAGCAGCAGCCCTGAAACCTGAAGGATCTGGAGAAGGTCTGTATGGAGGTGTAGGCCAAAATCCCTGCTGCAGTGTGTGCAAACCTGGTCAAGAACTACAGGACACCTATGATCTCTGTAATTGCAAACAAAGGTTTTTGTACCAAATATTACGTTCTGCTTTTCTGATGTATCAAATACTTATGTCATGCAATAAAACGCTAATTAATTAATTAAAAATCATACAATGTGATTTTCGGGATTCGATTCCATCTCTCACAGTTGAAGTGTACCTATAATATGCTTTGTAAGTAGGAAAATCTGCAAAATCAGCGGCGTATCAAATAATTGTTCTCCCCACTGTATCTCTCTTTGTATTTGTTGCATTCTCTTTCTCTCGTCCTCTTTTACTGTAAGTAGAGCCTGACAATTTCTTTTTCTAAAAACACAAAAACAACCAAATCACAAGTGTTCCATTTCTGGTGTAATTTGTGTGGATGTATGGATGCTTCTTCTCTGATCTGTTCAAGCCTGGACAACAAGATGATTCAACGTAGGTCTTTGAAAAACCACAAGCAAAACAAGCGGTCAGTGTTAGTATGAGTCAAATCCATCAGGAGTTAATTGTTGGTGTTTCTTGCTGTTGTTGTTCTGCATCTGGTGCTGGTGGCTCATAGGGTGGGGGCTTGTACACACGCATCCTCACACACACACACACACACACACACACACACACACACAAACACATATACACACACACACACACACAAACACATACACACACACAGAGTAGGCCAGGTTTGGCTATAAAAGACTGCCGAGAGAGTAGAAAACTCACTAAAAGCCTGGAAGGACACTCAAGCACCTCCGCAATCAAAACAGCTTAAATATTTCTTTAAAATATGCCGTTGATCTGCAAAAATGTAGAATTTTCCCAAGGGTAGCTGATATGTGGTGGTAGATTACACAGGCCTTTTTCTTGGGAATCAGATATATGTGTTCACCCTCCTCTCACAGAAGGAATATGTCTCATAAACTTTGATTGATTACAATTGTTCTCAATTGCTTACAAGCATCGAACAATACAGAAGTCTCAGTAACAAAACTGTTCACACAGTCAGCAAAACGGAAGTGTATGTGAACCAAACTGTGAATCATTTTTCATTGCCTTCACACAGAATGCAGTCAATTAACACATTCCCCCAAATTCACCTACAAAACAATATATTCACGGCACATGATTTCTCAAATTGTTCTCAAAACTGTTAAAACACATTCAAACAGAATGATGGCAACTGTTGTGCGTTTCTGCAATAACCAGATGCAGATCAGTGCATCTGTGTGGATGAAGCGGGATTCAACCTGGCAAAAACACACCGCAAGGGAAGAAATGTGATTGGATAGAGAGCCATCATGGATGTCCCAGGCCAGAGAGGAGCTAACATCACAATGTGTGCAGCAAAAGAGGCTAGTGATTATACTATACTTGAGGATGTTTCTTTGTTTTTGTTGCAACCCTGAAATTTGGGTAAATTCATTGTTTGTTTGAACATATTATTTTTCAAAAGGGAAATTTACTATATGCAAATATATCGGAAAAATAAAGGATATTTCAAATTGCTGCATTTGCGATTCATTCTGGTGCCATATAGTTTAGTACAGTCATTAAAGGGAGGGGTTTTTCTCATTCTATGATCAAATATTGATTTATGTGAAAAATATTTTAAGAAACAAGAAAAAACAATGAAAAACATATACATAAATGCATGCACGCACACTGTTTTCAAAATCTGCATAGTTGTAGTTCTCTATGATGGAAATTTGTGAAAAGCAATGTCCTTGAAAATTCACATTCGTCAACTATGTTGCAATGCTTGTTAAACAGAGCAAGAAAATTGCTCTTGCAGCTAAGCTACAGTAAATGAATATTGGCTGAACGCCACAATTACATTTTTGGATTGAAGCCTGAACTAAGTTACACATTAATGGTCCTTATAGAGTACTATAGTATATTAGGTACTATGTTATTCTACAGATCTACTTCGGCATCCGAAATGACACCTGGTTCCTTGCATAGGGTCCCAAACAAATGTAGTGCTCTATATTAGAAATAGGGTGCTATTTTTTACTGTCACGACTGCGCCTCCGCGATCTCGCGGAGGCAGGTCCTCACGTTCCTAGCCACTCACACACCTGCTCCGCTTCCAATTACGCACCTGTTCCCAATCCACGATTACACACCTGTCACCAATTGCCGCATTACCAACAGTATTTCCTCAGTCCTCTGTCATTCCTTCTCTGCCGGATCATGGTCATTAGTCACATGCGCTTCACAGCAATCCTTGAGTCTTCTGTTCGTTTGAATTCCCCGTGTACCGACTCGTTGCCTGTCCCCGACAACTCTGCCTGCTCCTCGCCTGTGCTTCTGCCGCCCGCCCATGCACCGACCTACCGCCTGTTCCCGACTACTCTGCCTGTCCCCGATCGGTGCCTCAGCCGGAGTCCCGCAAGCTCTCTCCCCGATTCATTGGACCCTTCACCGTGGACCGTGTCCTCAACCCCGTGGCAGTCCGGTTGAAGCTGCCCCCATCCCTCAAGGTCCACCCGACCTTCCATGTGTCCTGTCTCAAACCCGTCCGGATCAGTCCGCTGCTCCCTCCACCTCCACGTCCGCCCTCTCCCCGTATTATCAATGGAGAGCCTGCATACACTATACAGTACCTGGTGGATTGGGAGGGCTACGGCCCAGAGGAACGCTCCTGGATCCCACCGTGCTCAGGGCTTTCCATCGCGATCTCGCGGAGGCAGGTCCTCACGTTCCTAGCCACTCACACACCTGCTCCTCTTCCAAATACGCACCTGTTCCCAATCCACGATTACTCTGCCTGCTCCTCGCCTGTACTTCTGCTCTCAGCCAGTGTCTCGACCTTCCGCCCATCCCTGACTACTCTGCCCGTTACCTACCTGTGCTTCTGCCGCCCGCCTGTGCAGTGACCTACCGCCTGTTCCCGACTACTCTGCCTGTCCCCGATCGGTGCCTCAGCCGCCTGCCTGGATCACTCGACCCTGCTCGACTTCGACCCCGCTGCCCTCCTCTCCACCTCTGCCTTGCCAATCCGCGCCTGGGTCCCCGCTCCCGTCCCTGACAGTATGATCTGGCCATACATGGACCCAGCGGTTCTGGATGCCTTGTGCCAGGAGGTGGAAACCCAGGCTGCCGAGCTGGATCAGCAACAAACCGCCCTACTCCCCACCCCGTTCGAGGGAAGGATGCCTCAGCCCGCATGTTCGCGCTGCGCCAGGGGAAACGTAGCGTGGCGGAATACCCCGTTGAGTTCCGTACCTTGGCTGCCGAAAGTGGATGGAACGGAAAGGCTCTCCAGGCGGCATTCACACACAGTTTAAAAGACTGTCTGAAGGACGAATTGGTTTCCTATCCTGAACCAGCTAGTCTAGACGACCTGATCGATTTGACAATCCGGATGGATAACCGCGCTCGGGAGCGCAAGAGGGAGAAGGGGCAGAGACTTCCGTCCCCCGAGCCTATCGTTCCCCGATGCACGGTTCCCGAATCCGTACGACTGGCCCGGTTCCGGATTGACGGAACCGAGAGGCAGCGTCGGAGAAAAGCAACAGTTGTCTGTACTGCGGCCGTCCGGGGCATTACATCGCCACCTGTCCCCAGAAACACTCCAAGCCAGCGAGCCCTAAAACCGCACTTCCTGGTGCTCGGACCCCCTTTATACAACTCTTTGTCATATTGGTCATTGTCTACAGATTCAGGCCTTATTGACTCCGGGGCTGATGACAGTTTTTTGGATGCCGTCCTCGCCTCCCAGCTGGGTCTCACGGCGGAACCCCTTAAGGAGGCTAAAGACGCGGTGTCACTAGACGGGAGACGATTGGCCAGAGTTACATCCCGGACCGAACCGGTCCAGATCCAGCTCTCCGGCAACCAGACTGAGACAATCAGCCTCCTGATCACCAGTTCTCCCCACATACCGCTGATCCTGGGGCACTCCTGGTTAGTCAAGCATAACCCTGTCATCGACTGGACAGCGGGAAGCGTGGTTAGGTGGAGCTCCGCCTGCCACGCTGACTGCCTGCGTGAGGCCAGCCCCCAAGGCGGGCACAACCGGATTACCAGTCCTCAGCCACCTGACCTGACTGGAGTGCCTGCCGTGTACCATGATATCAGCGAGGTATTCAATAAGCAGGGCGCGCTGTCACTGCCACCGCACAGGCCCTATGACTGCGCCATTAACCTGTTGCCCGGTTCCACCTTCCCCAAGAGCCGTCTTTATAGCCTCTCCAAGCCGGAGAGGGAGGCTATGGAAAAATACATCCGGGAATCACTGGACTCCGGTTGCATTCGGCCGTCTTCCACCCCTCTTGCAGCGGGCTTCTTCTTTGTAGGGAAGAAAGACAGCACACTTCGTCCTTGCATCGATTATCGGGGCCTCAATAACATCACGGTCAAGGAAAAATACCCCCTCCCTCTGATGAACACTGCTTTCGACTCTTTCCAGGGCTCCACAGTTTTTTCCAAGCTCGATCTCCGCAATGCCTACCACCTGGTGAGGATCAGGGAGGGGGACGAGTGGCTCACCGGCTTCAATACACCGATGGGTCACTTGGATTACCAGGTGATGCTTTTGGTCTTACAAACGCACCGGCGGTTTTCCAGCGGTTTGTTAACGAGGTTTTGGGGGACATGATAGGGCGTTTCGTTTTCGTCTACCTAGACGACAACCTCATTTTCTCCAGGGACCAGTTTGAACACATTCAGCACGTGAGACAGGTCCTCCGTCACCTGCTGGAGAACCGGCTATACGTGAAGACCGAGAAGTGTGAATTTCATTTCCCCGCCATCTCCTTCTTAGGGTACATCGTCTCCAAGGGGGAGGTGAGGATGAACCCGTCGAAGGTGGAAACTGTGTTGGAGTGGCCACAGCCGACCTCCAGGAAGGAGCTGCAACAGTTCCTGGGGTTCGCAAATTTTTACCGGCGGTTTATACAGAATTCCAGCCGAGTGGCTGCTCCTTTAACCGCCTTTACCTCCTGTGCCAAGCCGTACTCCTGGACCTCGGAGGCATGGGAAGCCTTCCGTAACCTCAAGACTCGCTTCACCTCGGCCCCTGTCCTCTCCCAGCCGGACCCATCCAGACAATTTGTAGTCGAGGTGGATGCCTCTGACCTTTGGGTAGGGGCAGTCTTGTCCCAACGCAGCCCTGAGGATGGGAAGCTCCACCCCTGTGCTTTCCTGTCCCGCCGTCTGTCGCCTGCAGAGGCCAACTACGACGTGGGTAACCGTGAGCTGCTGGCCGTGAAGATTGCCCTGGAGGAGTGGCGCCATTGGCTGGAGGGAGCGGAGCAACCCTTCATCGTCTGGACGGACCACAAAAACCTGGAGTACATCCGATCCGCCAAACGCCTCAACTCTCGCCAGGCCAGATGGGCCCTGTTCTTCGGACAATTTAATTTCACCCTAACCTATAGACCTGGTTCGCGTAATGGGAAGCCGGACGCATTGTCCCGCGTCTTCTCCAAGGAGGAGTCGTGCGCCCAGCCTGAAGTAATCTTGCCCAAGGGTTGTGTCGTCGGGGCACTCCTGTGGAAGGTCGAGGAGGCAGTCAAGGCAGCCCTTCTGCGCAATCCCGGACCTGGAAACAGTCCCCCCGGCCGTCTGTTTGTCCCTGATTCCGTCCGGTCAGCAGTACCAGAATGGGCGCATGCATCCAAGCTTACGTGCCATCCAGGCCTGGCACGGACGATGGCATTCCTGAATCGACGCTTTTGGTGGTCCTCCATGCGGGAGGACGCAGGGACGTATATCTCCGCTTGCCCCGTTTGCGCACAGAACAAGAACTCCAATCGGTCCAGCTCTGGTCTCCTACGTCCCCTACCAGTTCCACGTCGCCCTTGATCCCACCTGTCCCTCGATTTTGTCACCGGTCTACCCCACTCCGACGGCAACACTGTCATCCTCACCATCATTGACCGATTCAGCAAGTTCGCTCGTTTCGCTCGTTTTCTCCCCCTATCTAAATTCCCCTCGGCGAAGGAGATGGCGGCAACATTGGTCAAGGAGGTGTTCTGCATATTCGGCCTCCCTACCGACCTGGTTTCCGACCGGGGCCCGCAGTTCCCCTCCACTGTGTGGACGTCCTTCTGCAGGGCCATCAGCGCCACTGTTAGCCTCTCCTCCGGATTTCACCCGCAGACAAACGGCCAGGCAGAGAGGGCTAACCAGGGCCTAGAGACTACCCTTCGCTGTCTGGTCTCCGCTAATCCCACCACCTGGTCCTCCCAACTGCCCTGGGTGGAGTATCCACCTCTGCCTTGCCAATCCGCGCCCCGTCCCTGACATTTACTTATTTTAGTACACTCTACATGACACAGCATGAAGGATGAAAGTTAGCAGACAATATACCAGACATATTTCATAGGCTATTCAAAAGTGTTTGTATTGTTGACAGAGGTTGCTGCCATGTACATAATATAAATAATGCTAGAGGATGTTTACAGTGCATTCGGAAAGTATTCAGACCCCATCACTTTCTCCAAATTCTGTTGGGTTATATACTAAATTTATATTTTTTTATATCTACACACAATTCCCTATAAAAAGAATGCAAAGAAGTATTTCAGAAATGTGTGGTCAATTGCTCAAAAATAATTACTGACAAAAAAATTGCTTACGTACATACTACAAGTATTCGCAACCTTTATTCAGTAATTTGTTGAATCGCCTTTGATTGACAGCTTTGAAACTTCTTATGTATGCCTCTACCAGCTTTGCTCACCAGGATTTGCGCAGTTTCTCCCATTCATCCTTGTAAACTCTCTCAAACTTTATTAGATTGGATTGGCAGCAACAATGAACTGTGGCGGTCTTTGGCATTGGATGTGCTGTTTAAGAAGCCATTCCCGAGTTGTCTTGGATGTGTGTCTCATGTTGTTGTCATGAGGAAAAATGGATCATAACCCCTCTCTGAGTTCCTGTGACCACTGGATATTTAAAAATGTTTGCTCTCTTCCTCCTTCCCACAATCCTGAACAGTCTTCCAGACCCTGTCACTGAGACGCATCCCCATAGCATTGTGTTCCCACCACCGTGAGTAGGGATGGTATTAGCCAGGTGATGAGAAGTACATTGTTTTTGGCAGACATAGCATAGAGCATTCATTCCTAATGGTTAGATTTTCTTCTTATCAGACCAGATGAAAATTTTTCTCATGCTTTCAGAGTCCTTCAGACTTCATTTCATAAGCCTTTTTCTCAGAAGTGGCTTCCGTCCAGCCACTCTAGCATAAAGTTCTGGTGGATGATGGAGCGCTGCAGCATATGTTTTTTGTCTGTTAGGAACTTTTATCTTGGCAGAGAAACACTGAAGCTCCGTTTGAGTGGCCTTTTGGTTCTTGGTCACATTCCTGACCAAGGTTTTTTCAATCAATCCAATTTATTTCATAAACGCCTTCTTACATCAGCATCTGTCACAAAGTGCTTTTACATAAATCCAGCTTTAAACCCCAAAGAGCAAGCCACAATAGGGTTGAAGCATAGTGGCTGGAAAAACTGCCTAATAGGTTGTAACTTAGAAGACTAGAGAGGAAACAGAGTCAGAGGGTTGGCCAGTTCGCTTCTATGTGCTGGATGGAGTTATTAAGAGTACAAATTGTAGTAATTAAGAAATGCACGTGAGCTGTGTCCAGAGTCTGTAGAACAACATCCATGTCAGCTGCATGACCAGATGGACAAGGACAGAGACAATCTGGTGGGGAGAGAGAGGTGGCAGCCGGAATTGTCTTTGTGCCAACTTATTTAATTTGGCTTGACAGCCAACTACAACAAGTCTTGGGGTTTCCAAACTTCTTTCTTTGCACATGGATGGAACCCACTTTGATCCTAACTCGTGTCCAATCAATAACATTTCCCACAGCTGGACCAATCAAGTTCTAGAAACATCTCAAGGATATTCAAGGGATGCAAAAAATATGTCATTAATTATCAACTAATTACACATCAAAATGTGGATAAAGTAAATAGGGTTGATTATTTTACAAAGGCATGGCATTGAGTTATGGTTCAATGACTTAAAACAAATGAAAACTCCATCAAGATACTTTCTCATATCCTATTACTGTCATTTCCAATGGGAAAATATATATAAAAAAATAGTTTCCATTCCAGCTATACACTAACCCTGTTGTTTGACATAAGGCTGCAGTTGTTCCAGGATTCAAACCCATGCCTCAACGTAGTCCATAAGCGCCAGCATATTCAGGTCTATCTCGTCACACTGACTGACGCTCTGACAACTTCTTCATCTGGCCCCTAGATGTGGCCCCTAGATACAGAAGGAAGCTGAGATAACAAGACACGAGATGAGATATTGTAGAATACACATTCAGGTGGCCTGGTACTTTGGGGGAGAATCCAATGGAGATTTGCCGAGCACCAAATGTACTTGAACACACCTTATTCTATCATAGTTTATATCTTCCTACCTACCCATATTTCTGTATATCAGGTGCACACAATCCCTGATGGAGGTCAACCCCCAACTTTAGAGTTGCTGGATCCAGAACATGTTGTTCATGTGTGGATCTTGCTATGACACTGTGTGGTTGATACATTAAAATACTTCAGTTGTCAGAGGTGGCACAACACAAGCTAGGCAATGAATGTCCACTCTACCACCACACAAGCTTAGCCAGATTGATATGAATGACCTGCAGATGTTCCCAACAGTTCTGTCAGTTCCTGGCTGCTAAGGAGATTTGATTGACCATGCTTCCACAATGTATGCAGCCGCAATGAAATAGTACTAAAAATCCATGGTTTCAAACACAATCTCTTTCTATTCTTTGCCTTAGAATGTTATAACTATGACAAAATGGATAGGTACATACAATGCATCAGGTTAAGCTTAAAGCAAATGTGCAGTAATAACTGTCTCACAAACATAACATTGCTTTATCTCTTTTCCTGATGTCAGTAAATTTCAGGGGGGAAATGCTCTAACTGTAATTATCCCCTTAACTTAGAGAGTTAAAAGATATAATAACAGAAAGGGAGGGAGCGAGAGAAAGGGAGAGACTCCAATCGGGCCCACAGGGTGGTCCACAGGAAATGGCAGTGCAGGGGAAAGGGACAAGGGAGGAAATGGCAGAAAAACAGGGGTGGGTGGTGGGTGGAGATAGAAGTAAGGGAGAAGGACATAGATTAATCAAACAACAGAATGCTATTCATAACCAAAGTGCGTGACAACATCTGTTTACCTCTGTTGTCCTCCAGTCATTCTTTAACCTCTTCTATGATGCTTGCCAACCATCCAACATCCACTGTCACCTATAACCAATTGAAAGTAGGCTTTTGTAGGTCTGTGTAACTTTGGGATTTTTTACATTTATAACAATAAATGTGTAGTCATATCCATCAGCAAATTTAATTACACTCTGTTGCAAAGCCAATGAGTCATTTGGCTCAGGCAAAGTGTCTGAGTTGTTGTTATACCTTTGGGAGCTACAATGACATCTCCATGTGTGTGTACTCATTACATGTCTTGTTCGAATCACTGACAGCTATGCCTGCTGGGTAATTTATCTACCATGCAGTCGACAATAGTTGTGTTTATCTAGTGCTCCCATTGAACATTTAACTTAACACTATTTTTCCCATTTGAAATCTAATGTTACACACATGGCATATAGAATTGTCATATCAATTATCTGATTATGATACTGAAATTTAGAAAGGAGGTGTAGATTTACTTTCTACAGGTTCTCTTCAGTATATGACTGATTACATACACATTTGGTACAGTGCCTGCAGTTGATCAATAGATAAATTGCAGACACAGTACCAAATTGCACACTGTACAAAATTTCAAGAAGAAACAAGAAATCAGGCTTGTTCAGTCAGTCACTCACTCAGTAAGATACATTCACTCTTCTTAGCTGGCCCCGCTCACATGGTCCAGAAAAAAGTTGATTCAATCTGTACAAAGTGTGCATAGGATGTCTGTCAATGACAGCGTAATATAATTGTATTTAATGAAGTATTATCATTTGACAATTTGCAACGTTTATACAACATCAAGCATGAAATGGTCAATCAATCAAATGTGTATATAAAGCCCCTTTTACATCAGCAGTTGTCAGAGAGTGCTTTAATAAAATACCCAGCCTGAAACCCCAAGGAGCAAGCAATAACCATGGTGAAGCTAAGTGGCTGGGAAAAACATTCTAAGAGGGGCCAAAATTTAGGAAGAAACCTAGAGAGGAACCAGGCTCGGTGGGATGACCAGTCCTCTTCTGGCTGTGCCGGGTGAACATTAAGATTACAAGTTGTAATAATTTGTAAATGCATTTGCGCTGTGTCCAGAGTCTATAAAATCAAATCCAGGTCAGAAGCATGACCAGATGGACAAGGACAGGCACCACCAGATGGAGGGGGGACTGGGGGGTGGTTATCAGATTGGCAACTGGAATCGTCAGGTATCGTCTTGATTTGTAGCACAACCAGGAAGTCATTGGACAGTGGCAGCTATTTGTCTTTTTAGCCTGGTACTGGCGAGGTGTGGGCCAAGACCTGATGTCCTCCTAAGTTTGAACGGAGCAGGTGAAAAAAACTTTTTGAGAGAGCTTTTCTTTGGATTTAACATTAACATAAATTCCAAAGATTTACAGTGGAGTAGGAGAACTGACCATATTCCCCCCAGCACATTAGAATAGCAGCGTAAAACCTTGAGGCTGAGTCGGGGGTCAAGTGACACTGTGGCCCTATCCAAGGGTGGCCCTGGACAGAGCCCAACAAGCAGGAAGTCAATCCACCCAAATTGCCAAGCATCAACCAAAGGGACACCAACCAATCGCAACCACCCTGAAATGAGGGCCGAGTATTCCCAGCAGAGATCACCCCAATTGCACAAAGTGATGTAATAGATATTTTTCTGAGACAATTATTTTCTCCAAACATCTGTAAAAATACATTTGGGTATCCAAGGGTTAAAATGGATCATGAAGAGTGAAGATTATTTGTGAGGGCGCACCAGGTGGCGAGATGCAGACGGTAAAGCAGCCATTCCGTCCAGAGCTCACGCAGCATCACCACCGCCTTGTTACACGCGCGGTCTGTTCGCTTCGAAATCGGAAAGGAATTGCTTGTTTATTAGTTTTGACCTCCATATCTTTATCGATCATTCTACACTGCAAGGCGACACGCCTTTCTCGACTTCTCGGACATATACAGCTGTATTCACAATAAGAATTTCATCGTCGAAAGGGGAAGTTGGTAGCCAACTAACAGGTGCGCTAACAAGCCACAGGTTTGTAACAAATCGAATACCTTTTTTCATTCAAAGCTGCTACCTTTCATTTGTAATCTAAAAAAATATGTTTTGATATTATTTTCAGTGAAATGTAATATATCGGAGTTGTTTATGATTAAAGTAGGTTACATTTGGTGTCATTATTGTATGCATGGTAAGAAGACTGATGCTTTCTGTAAATTTATTTTGTCCACCTGGATTTACACCTGTACATAGATTAATCATCTTTCTGTTATGTAGCCTTTGTGAAAGCGATTATAAACCGGATAAACCCGACAGATATGTCTAAAGAAAGAGGAAGGTGGGCGGTGGCATTTCTGCTAAAGCCTTACCTTTTTCTCACCACAACGTATGGGTACCGGTTATCAAGTTCTTCGGGGCGCTGATTGCATTGCCGGTTTTGAAATCTCCAGAGCAATAGCTGTGTAATTTGGGCAGTCATGGACGCGCTAATGAAAGGATTCTCAAAAGCCAAGGATGGGGTCGTGGCAGCGGCAGAGATGACGAAGCAAGGAGTGACTGGGGCGGCTGAGATGACAAAAGACGGTGTTATCTTTGTCGGTAGGTGTAGTTTATCCAACATACACTTTCTTATTACTTTCCGTTCATTTCACAATTTCTCTTTTAATTGTCATATATTTTGTATTACCAGGGTTTTATCATCCAAAAGGGTGGTTACTTGATTGGTGGTTTTGAATGACAGCGTTGCTTTGCTAGTAGGCTACAGTCGATGGGATCTGGAAAACTTGTCCTTCAGCTGTTTTTGTTCTTTTCATAGGCAACAAAACAAAGGATGGAGTCACAACAGGTAGGCTACCTGTCACCACTACCAAGATTAACGCTGATTTAAGAGTAGTATTCTATATTCACTTGTACACAATTACATAAATTAAGCTTTATAAGCAGGTATACAGATATAACGTTTGTGTTCATTCACAGATGTTAATGCAACATACACACTACTAAACAAGAAGCAGTAAAGCCAACATAGATCATATTGTCATTAAAATAGTTCTGTATGGACCTTTTCTTTATTTGCAAAAGCCATGTTGGTGGCAGAAACACTTGCAGTTATTTTAGATGGGTATCAAAAACAATAAGAGCATTAAACACTACTTTGGTTTATAAATACATTTTAGGGCTTGCATGACATACCATTTGTGGAGTCATTTCAAAACAACTGCATTATATGTGAATATAAATGAAATGTCACCAGTGGTATTGACGGAGGTGTATCCGACACCCCCGCAGCTTATGCAGAGTGGGGGGGGGGGGTGTCCACAAGCTCTGATTGCCCATAGCCAAGTCATCCCAAACCATGTAGAAGGGCTAAATGTTTATATGCAATAATATACATGAATTACACAGAGCTGTTCTCATTAATGTAATTGGCCTGTTTTCACCTGTTCACTAATTGGCAATCAAGTAAAAAAAAGTGAGTTAAATCCGGATGGCCTCTAATACAGAGACTATTCCTAGATGGATTAATCTTGTTCCAATGCTGTTCCACACATACGCCTGGAACGCCTAGTCACCTACCATTCAAGTTGGCCTTTAGCAAGGATCATTCTATGAGAGTTTGGAGTATTTATCATCATTTACATTTTGAGAATCAAAATACTTTAAGCCAGCCACTTAGTGATAACAGTTAATAGTCTACAACACCTTTTTTTTAGGGGTTTATTATATTTGTCTTTTTTTGGGAGACACTAATAAATTCACCAGCAATTGGTATGGGACAAAATATAGGCAAAATATTTAGTGATCAGTATTGACCGATTGCTTTAAAATCAGAAATTATTTCTGGCTGATTTTGATTTAGTCTGAATAGGAAAAAATATCCCATTCATCCTGTTGTTTTACAGTTGTTATGTATTCTCTTTTGCAATTTTGTTCATAAAATCTAATAGACTATTTACTACCTCTACAGTGAGGTCTGGAAAGAATTGCTTACTGACCCATTTTGTTATTTCGTCTGTTTACCAAAATATGTTAATGTTACAGTTAAATAATGTATGGGCTTAAATTGCAGTCTGTCATCTTTAATTTGAGGGTCTTCACATCCAAATTGAAAGAAGGGTTTAGGAATTACAGTTCTTTATATGTAGCCCCCTCTTTTTCCAGCAACCAAAAGTAATTCAAGGGACAATTGACTCAAAAGCTGTTTCATGGACAGGCGTGTGCTATTCCTTTGTAATTTCTTCATCGATTAGGCAGGTAAAAGGTCTGGTTGATTTCAGGTGTGGCATTCACATTTGGAAGCTGTTGCTGTGAACCCAAAACATGCGGTCAATGGAGCTCTTTATGGAAGTGAAATAAGACACAGTTAGGCTGCAAAAACAAAGAAAATCAGATAGATAGTAGAAACATTAGGAGTGGCCGAATCAACAGTTTGGTATATTCTGAGAAAAAAAGAACCCACTGGTGAGTTGTGCAACACAAAAAGCCTGGATATCCATGGAAGACAACAGTTGTGGATGATCTTAGGATCCTTTCTATGGAAAAAAAAAAAACCTCCACAACATCAAGCGAAGTGAAGCACTCTCTCCAAGAGGTAGGAAAATCATTATCCAAGTCTACAATAAAAAGAAGACTTCACAAGAGCAAATACTGAGGGTTCACCACAAGGTGCAAACCATTCATAAGACATTGCCAAAAAACATCTAAAAAAAGCCAGCACAGTTCTGGAACAGCATTCTTTGGACAGAGGAAAGTTAGATCAACCTGCACCTGAATGATGGTAAGAAATAGTATGGAGTAGGCTTGGAAAAGCTCATGATCCAAAGCATACCACATTATCTGTAAAACACGGTGGAGGTAGTGTGATGGCATGGGCATGCATGGCTTCCAAAGGCACTGGGTCACTAATGATTGATGATGTGACAGAAGACAGAAGGAGCCAGAATAATTCTTTAAGTGTATATGTATATATTATCTGCTCAGATATAACCAAATTCAGAAAACTTGATTGAATGGCTTCACATTACAGATGGACAATGACCCAAAACATACTGGGAAAGCAACCCAGGGTTTTTTTAAAGCAAAGAAGTGGAATATTCTGTAATGCCCAAGTCAATCACCTGATCTCAACCCAATCGAGAATGCATTTCACTTGCTAAAGACAAAATGTAAGACAGAAAGACACACAAACAAACAAAAACTGAAGACCGCTGCAGTAAAGGCCTGGCACAGCATCACAAAGGAAGAAACCCAGTGTTTGGTGATGTCTATGCATTCCAGACTTTAAGCAGTCATTGCCTGTAAAGGATTCTCGAAAAAGTATTAAAATGAAAATGTTATTTAGGATTGTGTTTATTTGTCTAATTACATTTGAGCCCCTGAAATAAGGGGACTGTGTATGAAAATGGTTGCAATTCCTAAACGCTTCATACAATCTTTTTGTTCAAAACCTTGAAATAAAGCTAAAAGTCTGCACTATGACTTGCATCTCGGTTGTTTCATTTAAAATCCATTGTAATAGCGTACAGAGCCAAGATTATGAAAATTGTGTCAGTGTCCAAATATTTCTCTATATTTAAGCATTTTATGATGTCTAAATAATATAACTTGTACATTTTCTATTTATTGTTCATATTTGAATGACAATGTACCTTTTAAAAGGAAAAGACCACACCTAATTTCTTAAATTCTTAAATCAGCATCTCTACATGTATGGCAGCCATTCCATTCCAGTGTCTGTTAAATTCCAACACAGGCACACCACATTTTACTTAATTAGGTGGTGATTAGGTGATTACCTGAACCAAATCAATTTTAACAAGGAAAAGTATAACTATCACTATCCTCTTGCAATAGGACCAGCTGGATGTCATAACATTTGCAAGTAGGACCTCAAAGGTAATGCTAATAAAAAAGTACTATTCAGCATGACAAAAGAGTTGAAAAGAAAAGCTTTGAGTGAGGAAAAGTTCTGGCTTTATTGGCAGAGGGATACAGTGAACATCAGGTTGCTTCCATCCTGAAAATTTCAAAGGTGGCGCTTCATAAGAACAAGGCTAAGCAACACATATTGGGGACAACAAAGCTACAGACTGGCAGAGGGCGAAAGCGACCACTGACCTAGATGTCCGAGACGATCATTCGAAGGTCATTTAACAACCGTAGGATGACATCAAGCGACCTACAAAAAGTATTGCAAACAGCAGTTGGGGTGAAGTGCAAGTGAAAAAAAACATTCATCAATGAGAAGCAAAGAAGAGCCAGGCTGAAGTTTGCAAAAGACCATGAGGATTGGAATGTAGAGGAAGAACACCTGCATCCCTCTGCTCTGAAAGTGTTCCCCAATTCTGAGAATTGTTTTTTCCAGCAGGACAATGCTCCATGCCACACAGCCAGGTCAATCAAGGTGTGGAGGGCCACCAGATCAAGACCCTGTCATGGCCAGCTCAATCTCCAGACCTGAACCCCATTGAAAATCTCTGGGGTTTGATCAAGAGGAAGATGGATGGTCACAATCCATCAAACGAAGCCGAGCTACTTGAATCTTTGTTCTAGGAGTGGCATAAAGTCCCCCAACAGCAATGTGACAGACTGGTGGAGAGCATGCCAAGATGCATGAAAGCTGTGATAAAAAATCAGGGTTATTCCACCAAATATGGATTTCTGAACTCTTCCTAAGTTAAAACATTAGTATTTTGTTGTTGAAAAATGAATATGAATTTGTTTTCTTTGCATTATTTATGGTCTGAAAAGAGAAATTGGTCTCTATATAGAAAACGACTGTACAATTTCTGCTATTAAAATATAGAGAACTACTGTATGATTTAATTAGCATTTGTTCAAATTAGAAGCAAAATCAGAAGCAACGTTCATATTTAGTTTATGCCAGGGTCTGCAGGTACAGAAATGACAAAACTTTGGAATCAGCATCTGGTTGATTATATGAATATCCGAAAATCAGTTATTGGTAAACAGCCAATCATCTTATCCGTGCATCCCAAGTAATTTTTAATAAACACCAGCCTGCATAAGATCCAATAGTTGATTTTAGGCATTTCAGATTTTACAGACAATTTCTGATTCAGCTGATGTTTACAGCATCCAGCATGAATGATAATCTATGCCAGGACTGCCTTTTAAAGCCTCAATTCCTTTAACCTGACATTTCAGTATGAATACAAGTCTTCATTTCATGTAACGTTGAAGTCTGCCCACAGCTGTCACCGCTCAAACTCCTTGTAAAATGTTTAGTTAATTTGACTAAAATGTCACTGAAATGAAAGATTGACTTCACGTTGAATGATCTTCCTTTCTGAATTGGCTTTTGATCGGACAGAATGGTAAAACACTGTAAAAGAAATCAATAAACACAAACAGAAAAATAAATACTGTACATTTGATGTGCTATTCCTTGAATACATTCAGGTAGGAGTCTGTGTGCGTGGGTGGGTGTGCATGGTGCTCTTTTAATTTTAGACATTTTGGTCTTTTTGCTGTTATGGTCAATCGCTGACTAGATTAATCTGTAATGTCTCTACAGCCCCACATAAAGCTGCCATCCCTTGCCTAGAGCAGAGGGTTCATAGCTAATATGTACAGTGGGGTGAACAAGTATTTGTTACACTGCTGATTTCACAGGTTTTCCTACTTACAAAGCATGTAGAGGTCTGTAATTTTTATCATAGGTACACTTCAACTGTGAGAGACAGAATCTAAAATAAAATCCAGAAATTCACATTGTATGATTTTTAAATAATTAGTTTGCATTTTATTGCATGACAAGTATTTGATACATCAGAAAAGCAGAACGTAATATTTGGTACAGAAATCTTTGTTTGCAATTACAGAGATCATACGTTTCCTGTACTTTTTGACCAGGTTTGCACACACTGCAGCAGGGATTTTGGCCCACTCCTCCATACAGACCTTTTCCAGATCCTTCAGGTTTCGGGGCTGTAGCTGGGCAATACAGACTTTCAAGATTTTCTAGATCAATCAATCAAATTTATTTTATGAAGCCCTTTTTACATCAGCAGTTTTCACAAAGTGCTTTCACAAAACACCCAGCCTTAAACCCCAGGGAGCAAACCACAATAGTGATGAACTTCAGTGGGTAAGAAAAACTCCCTAAGAGGGCCAAATTTAGGAAAAAACCTAGAGAGGAACCAAGCTCCAAGGGGTGACCAGTGCCGGGTTAACATATTAAGAGTCCAAATTTTAATAGTTCTATGCATGTGGGCTAAGCCCAGAGTCCATTCAAACCTAGTCCAGATCGGAGGCAAAACCGGATGGACAAGGACGGGGGGGGGGTCAGCAGAGTGGCAGCTGAATTCGTCAGGTATTTTCCCGATCTGCAACACAGCCAGGAGGACTGTGGACAGGGACGGCAACGAGTCAAGTCTGGTACTCCGTAGGTGTGGGCTACGACCTCATGTCCTCCTAAGTTTAAAACGACAGAAAACAGGGAAAATTAAGACCCTACTCCCCCAGCACAATAATATAGCAGCGTAAGACATTGGGGCTGAGACAGGCGGGTCCAGTGACACTGAGGCCCTATCCGGGTGAGGCCCAGAGAGAGGGCCCAACAGGCAGGAAATCAATCCACCCACATTGCCAAGCATCAACCAAAGGGACGCCCACCAACCGCAACCATCCTGAATGAGGGCAGAGTATTGCCAGCAGAGCACAGCCCAATTGCACAAGTGCGCAACAGAGAGACAACAACAAGCCCGTGACTCCGCCCCCGAATGGCATTGGAGGGAGGCCACTCCAGGACCTTGAGATGCTTCTTACGGAGTCACTCCTTAGTTGCCGCGGCTGTGTGTTTTGGGTCGTTGTCATGCTGGAAGACCCAGCCACGACCCATTGCGTGTGCTGCAGGATTTTAATCCATGACGGCGTAGTGAGTTACTAATGGTTTTCTTTGAGACTGTGGTCTTAGCTCTCTTCAGGTCTTTGACCAGGTCCTGCTGTGTAGTTCTGGGCTGATCCCTCACCTTCCTCAGGATCATTGATGCCCCACGAGGTGAGAACTTGCATGGAGCCCCAGACCAAGGGAGATTGACCGTCATCTTGAACTTCTTCCATTTTCTAATAATTGCGCCAACAGTTGTTGCCTTCTCACCAAGCTGCTTGCCTATTGTCCTGTAGCCCATCTCAGCCTTGTACAGGTCTACAATTTTATCACTGATGTCCTTACACAGCTCTATGGTCATTGTGGAAAGTTTGGAGTCTGTTTGAGTGTGTGGACGGGTGTCTTTTATACAGGTAATGAGTTCAAACAGTTGCAGTTATTACAGGTAGTGAGTGGAGAACAGGAATTCTTCCTAAAGAAAAACTAACAGGTCTGTGAGAGCCGGAATTCTTACTGTTTGGTAGGTAATCAAATACTTATGTCATGCAAAAAAATGCAAATTAATTATTTAAAAATCATACAATGTGATTTTCTGGATTTTTGTTTTAGATTCTCTCTCACAGACCTCTACATGCTTTGTAAGTAGGAAAATCTGCAAAATCAGCAGTGTATCACATACTTGTTCTCCCCACTGTACCTATGATAATCCAGTTATAGGTTACTAAGGAGAATTGGAATCCTTTAGCTGTAGGGGAATACCTGTGGGACTCTTGCCAGGTTCAGTTTGATTGCTCAGTATACAGGAGCAGTGGTATATAAATCTGACCATATGGCTATACAGCACCTCTCCCTGAATTATTCCCACCCTCTCTCTTCCTCTCCCTAAATTATCCCCACACTCTTTCTTCCTCTCCTTGAATTATCCCCTTCTCTCCCTAAATTATCCCTGCCTTTTCCCCTCCTCTACCTGAACTGTCCCTGCCCTGTCTCCTCTTCCTAAATTATCCCTGCCCTCTCTCCTCTCCTTGAATTATCCCCACGCTCTCTCCTCTTCCTAAATTATCCCTGCCCTCTCCCCTCCTCTAACTGTCCCTGCCCTCTCTCCTCTTCCTAAATTATCCCTGCCCTCTCCCCTCCTCTACCTGAACTGTCCCTGCCCTCTCTCCTCTTCCTAAATTATCCCTGCCCT
>JACXGJ010001356.1:0-86309 GCA_016801105.1 Esox niger | reverse complement strand
TTTAACAGCTTGAACGCCACATTCCAGTTGAGAGAGTAGAGATAGACAAAGAGAGTAGGTAAGAGTTTGAGCCTGTAACATCATGTGCTAATAGACTATCAATATGCTGCAATAAACAATTGAATTACTCTCTCCCTTGACAACCGAGTACGCGAGTTATTATTACTACCACTATACGACATGGCTGATTTCTAACAGTGATTAATGAAAGGAGGGTGGATTTGGCCTTGCAAAGTGACTACTGTAATGCTTGGAAATCAGACTGATAAAAGAAGACTTTGTTTTACATATGTTGAAGTCAAGTACAGTACAATCCTGTATTATCAACATAAATTAAAACAAGTGCTTTCCCCTTTCAGTAGCCAGAAGAAAATAAATTAAAAGGAGAGCAGAAACAAGCACAAGAAGAGCAAAAAAAAGGGTACAATTTTAGGTGCACTATTATCTGAATAGCTAGCTTGCGCAGCATTCTATTTCCTCTCAATTTTGTGAGGTCATATTTGGATTCAAGAAAATATGACTTTTCATGATCACTAGCACTTCATATCAATTTGCATTCATGGACATGCCATGAAAACACATTCCTTGCTCCAACAATCATGATTGACCTTGCAGGCACTCAGCTTTTAACATATAGTAAGAAGAGTGTGAAAAGACAAGGCAGCCCTTGTCCAACATTCCCCCTAGTGGCCTACTTTTGACTTTGACTTTTTCCCCGAAGTGCAGCTTTTGACTTGAGTGGCTGAATGACAACACATCGTTGGGGGACAGTAAATCTCACTGCCACAGGAAGTGGATTGCAAACACATCTGGATCTAGTTTCGAGTTAGGATGACTGTGCTATTTTATGCAACTTTGGACACAAATAATGTATTTTAAACAACATCCAACCCTCGCCTCGGACAGGTGAATGCTTGCCTGAAATAAAGAATATAGCTGCACAGACTGGTACCCTAGAGCATTAACCAGGTTCCATAGCTTTGTTAATGAAAATATGTATTTTCTGCGGTTAGAATTAGTTAATTCAGAAAACAGACTAAAGCCAAAATTATTTGCTATACATTCTGCACTTCTCAGCTGCTCAAAACATTGCTTTAATATTTCTTCTTTGTCAGAGGACACCATAAGACTGACTTCTCTGAGAAAGCAGCATCCCCAAGATATGGGATCCCGCTGTTTTTGTGTGATAGAAGGAATATATATGACTCCATTTAATTTTTCTTTTCTGTTCCTTAGATCAGGCTGGAGGGCCAGCTGCATTCAACATGGGACCCCCTCTTGTCCACCATTAAGGCCCAACTCCAGTCATTAATGTCACAGTTTCTGTAAAAAAAAGACAACAATAGAATTGTGTGGTTCCTCTGACAAGCAGCCTTAGACACATTGGAAAGAATCTGTGCGGTCTGGGATGGAAGTGTCTAGAACCGTTGACCTCATTAAGAAGACCCAGAGGAATCTCTAATGATGCCTTCACCCTGTGAATGAGGGGATTGGGCCACTCAGACAAGCAGAATGACAATATCTAAATGTTATATTATTTGTCTGCATAGGATGACGGTTTATATTAATATACTACTGAGATCCTATACACTGTGACAATCTATCTTAATGTGTTATCTTGGGACTAAAGGGCTCAGTCTATGAGAAGCATCGTTCTGAGAGCATTGTTCTATTTGAGCAACAATGATTAAGTCCTCGATCTCAGAACTGTGTTGATGGAAGTAGTCTTTCATAAACAAGAAACAGTCTTTCTTGTTGGTTCATCGATTTGCTGCAACGGCACATGTGAAACGTTCTGCTATTAACTGGAGGAAAAGCAAATTATAGCAGGGACAAGTGCAATAAGGATTGGAGGATGGTGACTCAGTTTTATAAGTTAGCTCTTTGTTGTTAAATGTGCTGTGTTTATTTAGCATTGAGTTTTTTGTTTTATATGGCAGTACAACAGAAATACATTTCCTGCTACCATAGTGCTCATTATGTGTTTTTATTTTGCCCATAAGTGAGAACAATTATTTTGGCTAAATAAAATTAAATTCCTGAAGCGATGTCAGCATAGCTGATGTCCATGTCTGACAATTGTCTGACGTCCTCCGGTGCCCCTAAACCACTGCTGTCAGCGCTATCCCAGCCTCCAGCTCGTAGTCTAGCTTTAGTTCCTGCCATCACCTCATCTGTGCTTCTACCGTAGTTCACTCCCACTATCCTTGGACCCAAAAATATAATGCTGAAGCTGATGTTGAGCAATCAAATTTGAAATGTAAATTAACTACATTGGTAATTTTTACACTACTCCAGCAAAACAAGGCCAGCCTTAGATTTATGAGAGCACTTGTTTCTAAAGCACAAATGATCTCACTCTTTTTTACAGTTCTACGGGAATATTAAAATAAACGTTAATTATGTTATATAATAGTGCTATTTTTATTGTAATTGTAACCATGATGGGATTGTGCCTTGTGAGATGACAGGAGGCATATTTTTTATAACAAATTACGTTTCCTACTATAGGTAGTTGGCTGTTACGTAACAGCAACATTGTAACAACATGTAAAATTCCCTTTTGCCTAGTAAGGGACCTCCCATATGTGCACACCTGCGCTGTAATTGTTTCTGGGCAACATTGTAATTGTTTCTGTGTAGATTTCTGCTTGCAATGCAGTTTTGCTTGAGTGGGGGCAGTTTCCAGTCGTGAATTTGGATGATGCTAAGAACGCTAATAACAGCGCTGGATGGAAAATAAATTGGGAAAAAATTACTATGTCCGTTCCGGACTAACTTTTGGTAAGTGAATCTTTTTATAAATATGATTTTAGAATAGCTATCCCTTTAAGACCTTACTTTCTACTGCATGTAACTAAGTAAGGTGACTAGTTTATGGGGAATGTAATAGTTATGTAATCAGTTACTTTTAAAAGTAACATTTCCTTAACATTCATGTTAATACAATGTCTTTCTAGGTGGGTGCAACAGCAGATTGGACATTTTGATCCTGAAATGTCAATCTTGGCTCAGTAATAATGATTATATCTGCAAAGAATGTTAAAATTATTTAAATGTCTGTAAAAAAGAGAATTCAACTTTTGCCTGGATTGAAGTTAATATAACTATTATCAGATTCTTCCTGGCTAGTTGGTTGTTTAGATGAAAGGGAAGCTTACCTACATTCACCATCATATTCTGGCTAATCATGCATTCAACTGGTTAGTAATATCACATATAGATGTGAAATGTAGTTATTTGGAAATCAATGTGATTGTGTATTGAGTTTATGATTAGAGATGAGTAGAGTTGAGAAGTAGTGCATGTGATGGAACAGATCAAATCTAAATAAACGACTCGTTAGTGTTCCATGACAACAAGTGTTGATACAAATATATCACACTAATCACTGCTAATAGTACATGCCAAGGTATATAAGATGTTCCCATTAAAAGACAGGGCATAGTACATTTTGCATGACATTTATTGTTATAAACCGAGTGGATGGGTGTCCCTCTGCTGTGGTTTTCTATGAGAGTGCATGCGAACATGTGTTTGTTTGTGTGCGTGTTTGTGTTCCAGCACGATATCATATTGATGTGTACCGACATGTTTGTGTCTTTCTCTGAATATCCTCCTCTTCTGATGTGCAATGCTCTCTTCCCCCTTTGATTTCAGCACTGTGATCCAGCTAAGACTGGGAGCAAACACAGATTAGGCCTCAGTGGCCCGACGACACTCTGATCAAAGTGCAACCAAGCTCTGGCAGCCAGTGCGAGAGAAATATGTTAAAGAAATCACCATGCCAGCCAGGCAGCCACCAGTTCCCAATTTTATCTCCACTCACAGGCAGGAGATTGTCCTTCTTTATTTTCTCATTTTCCAATTTTCAGCCAGCTCCCTGTCAATGGCTTCGAAGAAAAGTCTCAGCAATCAATCTTCACATGGTCCAACCAAAGCAGCTGGAGCCAAAACAAAAGCAAAGGCCACAGAGGCTCAGTTCCTAATGGGCTCTCTCTTTTCCTTTTTTCCCTTGCCTGTTTTCTTTATGTCCAGATTCTTCAACAGCTACAGTAGCTCTCTTTCTTAATCTCACTCTTACACACACATACACACAGTTTTAATAAAGTCTGCCATCTGATTTTGTGTTGGACTATAGGCTTCCTGTCAGATGAAAAAAATGTAATTCCAGATCAGTTAAAATTGCTCAGAAATTGAAAATGAAATATCAATTAAAGATTTGATCTCATTATAACCCCTTCAGCTGTAAACAAACCATCAAGCTTCCTTAGGTTTCATCACCTGAACTGCTCTGGTGTTTAGAGGGGTCCATTTATTATACATACTGTGCTGCTGCTCTCATTTCTGAATCTGACCTATTAACCACAACAGATTTTACGATGTAACAATCCTCTAAAAGGCTGGGGTTGTAGGACTTGTGGATGAAAATGGACATGGAAAAAAATGTCACTTGAACTGGATTGGTCAACTGAGGGACATTACATTTACATTGCAAACATTTTTTAGGGATGTTCTTTTCAGGAGCATCTGCCACTCTGTCCTGCTGTTCTGTGGCTGTTTCATTTAAATGTTTGTGCACTGTAGTACTGCTTATTTTTACTCTTTGTTGGCCATTGTTTGTCTAATTCTGTTATCATGTTTAGCTTTGTCTTGCTGTCTGCGTTTCTTTTATTATTTTTATTGTTTGGTTTAGTGGTGTTTATTCTGTGCTTGGCTTTTAAGGACTGGTTGTTGATACTGTGTTGTTGCCTTGCGTCTTCTATCTGTCTATTCTTGTTTAATCCCAATACCCATCCCCAACAGGAGGCCTTTAGTCTCCTGCCAGGCCGTTATTGTAAAAAATAATTTGTTCTTAATTTACTTGGGTGGTAAAATAAATCTTAATGTAGAAATTGGGGTTAATTGTTTTCCTTAAGGACAGAATGAAAGCTGTTCACCGTGTTGAATCAGGGAATTAAACTAGCAAACTGTGGATTGCAGATACTCTTAATGGCACACTGTATGTCAACAGTACTACAGTACTCTAGCTGAAAAAGCCTTTTATTTTTATTATAAATTACCTTGATTTAGACAAGCACGTTAAAAGTTCAGTTTTTTACAGTAAAACCCAGGACAGTAGGTATGATCAAATTAAACATCTGTAGATAGGATAAATATGCATTGCATTAAATTAATAATATTTATTTGGACTTTTCCAAATTTTATTGTGTTACAACATGAAATCAAAATTGATTTAATTTGAAGTCTTTAATACAGATTAAATCCATAATTTCAAATTGAAAAATATATAAAATTTATTTTCTTAATTATTAAAAATGTTCACCTTTAGTAGAGGCAACTTTGCCAGCAATTATTAATGAAGTTAATCCATTCTTCTTTGTAAAATTGCAAAAGCTTCGTAAAGTTAGTTAGGACCATTTGGTTAACAGCAATTTTCTACTCTCCACATTCTCAAATGGATGGAGGTCAGAACTTTGACTGGGTCTGAACTTTTTGTTTCAAAGCCACTACAATGTGGCTTTGGCTCTATGTTCAATGTCATTTTCCTGCTGTAAAATTTATATTTTCCCAATCCCAGGTCTCCTTCAGACTTCAAAGGGATACTTCCAGGATTTCTCTGTATCCATTATACCCTCTATCTGCAGGGAATCATCCCCATAGCATGATGGTGCCACCACCGTACTTTACAGTAGAATCTCCCACTTTCCCTCTGGCATACTCAAGCCAAGATTTGATGTGTGTCTCACTGCTCAGCTATGGAAGACTGTAACCCCATAAGAGTTGTCATAGGCTTCTTGGTGGTATCCTTGACTAGTGCCCTTCTTGCCCGGATACTCATTCTTTTTAGATTGTTTGTTCTAGTCAGATGTGCCTTATTCTGTCCATTTCTGAATAATTAACTTTACTGTGCTCTGGGGATCCAAGTGCCTTGAAAATATTTTTTATCCTACCCCTGATTGGTGCTTTTGAAGAAGCTTATTCCAGATTTCCTTTGTATGTTCCTCCATCTTCATGATTTTGTTTTGTTAGGAATTGTACAAAACAAATGTGGAACCTGAAAGAGATAGTTGGATTTAGTTTAAAATCATGTGAAACACTGTGATTGCACACAGGTGGGCTACATTCAACTAAATATGTGACTTTTAATGTCAATTGGTTGCAATACAGTTAAATCAAGTGTGTCATGGAGAAGTGGGTGAATATTGAAGCAATCAGTCCGCTTTATATTTGATTCGCATTTTTTACTTTGACATTATGGATGTTTTTGTGCTGATCAGTGACAAAACTAATACATTTTAGGGGTTGAATACTTGAGCTGTATACTTGCCAAAAAGACAAAAACATTGACCATTGTTTTCTGAGAGATCCAGCAAACTTTTCCCTAAGTGCATCCAGCCCCATCCCACTAGGAGAAGGAACAGATGTTCTTTCCAAAAGGTAGGCAGCCAAATTTAAAGCAAAGATTATATCCATCAATAATTGCATTTTATCAGTAATGGAGCCAGTGGCTAAATTAATTTGTTATGGCAGAGAGGGAGATATACTATTCTTCATGGTTTGAACAGTTTTCCAAAATGTTACAGTATTCTCTTTGCAATAAGACAGTTTGTTTACATAGAGTTTCCAATGGAATGTAATTGAATATGCATGTTAGAAAACCAATTTTACCATTGTTACCATTATCTTACCTAATAAAAAATGACTTACATTCCAATAAATGCTTTTTAGCATCTCTAAATTAAAGTATTTAATATTGTTTATATAAGTAATAATTATATGCAAATTGTTATTGTAATATGGAATTTTTCATTTGACTTTATTTCTAAAAGAAACATGATGTTGGTAAAAACTAATTAGAAGTTCTTATTTGATTTTAAATACATTTACATTGTATTTAATTGTAATTTACCAGATGCTCTTATCCAGAGCAAATTACTTCTAATGCATGCATGCATTTTAAGATAACTAAGTGGTACACCCAGTACATCCTATTCAACAAAGTAGCTATCAGCAAAGTCAGTGCTAAAAGGGAGAGAAAAACAAACAATAAAGAAGGCCTTAAAGGTTAAATCATCTTTAACATGTTTTTCAAGCGACAGTTAAATTGAATCCTGAGAGAACGAGTCGGGGAGGGGAAAGGTACAAAGGAATGACAGGGTTTAGAAGAGTGCAGTGACCTTGAAGTTAGGGGATCCTGAGTGAAACTAGACATTGCTGTTACAATGTTTATCACCTTGGACTAACTGATGAATGTGTTCACCACTGATGTCACTGGCTAACAAATGGCCCCACTGCATCCCGCCCTAGTAAACTTTACCTGATGACCGCTCAGACGTTCTGCTTTTTCACCACATCGTTCAGCATAAAAATGAGACGTTTCTTCCCCGGAAATCTACAAAATCATGTAATGCAAATGTGATGCAAATGTGACTCAGTTGAAACAATGAGCACTAGTATGATTCAATAGTTATCATAGATTTCTAATTGGATCATACTGTAACACCAGTGTTAGTGACTTGTATTTTCTATAGAATGTAATTTGTATTAGACTATGATTGGTTAGTATAACAATACTGTACAGCTGTATAACATGAAATGGTAAGTCATGCACCGAATTTGTTAGAATAATTAATGCTAGAATGGCCATGAAACATCACAGCAAACATTTGGTATTAGGATACCAGAGGCCAATCTTTTTATAATAAAGATACATGGTATCATTTGCAGATGATGTGTAGTTCCGTGAATTATATCCAAAATACAATATATAATATTTGATGGCACTGTACCCTATGCCAAATCCTTCAATACTGCAGAGAGATTTTGCCATAACAAGAGCAGTCCGTTTGGCAAGAGAGAGAAAGCGGATTCTCTTGCTCAGTGAGCAGATCAGAGGGGTGTATGACAGACAGGCTGGGAGGGAATAGAAAAGAGGGGGAACAGGAGAGCAAGAGAGAAAGCAAAGATACAGTATATCTAGGGAAAGCAGAGAGAGAGGACACTGATGTGATTTCCTAGACGACAGAGCCCCTCAGCAGAAAGACAAGGGATAGCAGGGGCCCAGACAACAGAGATGGTAAAAGAAACAGAGGACCCACCCTTTATGTTGAAAGATGGAGACACGAGACAAAATATATTTTTAGTGAACCCCACATGACCTCCGCTGTTCCAGGTCAGCTTAGCCTCTTTGGAGTATTCAGTGTGTCTTCCATGATCACGATGCTACTCAGGGACCCTTCTAACTGATTAAATGTGGAATGCACATTAATGTTGATTTCTGTTAGATGTGCAAACCTGCAACCAGACCGCATGGTGTGAAATCCAGACAAGACTTGATACAATGAATCACTACATAAATAGTGCACCATACACGGAATAAGGTATCATTTTGTATGCTGACAAGACGTATCACATAACCACACCTGTCTGGGTCTTGGAGAACAATTCATGCTCAAGTGCCAAGACACCAATGCCACATTTCCATTGGGACTTGCCCTGACAACAGCCTGCCTCCAGTGTTTTATGTTAATGTTCACTCTGGTGTAATTGTGTTTTCAGTAGGAGACTGTCACCACAGACTAAAAGGTGCTACCCATGGTATTTGTCCCCCAGGTGGAAGATCAGTTATTTACAGAAGCAGAATCAATACAATTATCACAGCCAATCACAATGTGTAATAGCGGGACACACCGTCATTCCATATATATTAATATATATAATGAAATAGACAACGTTCCTCATTTTCATTTCGATAACAAAATTGTGAATTCCGTGGCACAATATAACATTAATTTGTGTGCTTTGATTAAAATAGCTATATCTATGAAGACCAGCTAAATTAAAGGTTATCTTGCTTGTTATACAGCAGCCTGCCTACCAGTGTGTTACCATTAACAAGATGTAATCTAATAATGCTGCTCAAGTTACTAACATTATGAATGTATTGCTAAGCTACAATATTTTTAACCCATGTAAATATCATAATTATATAATCATCATTATTGTATGAGATTAGCTATGCCATGGTATGTGCTTGGAGAATATATGAAAATAATGCATCATTTGTTGTTGTCCTGACCTAGTGTGGCCGCTAACTATATTGTTATATACAGTGGGGCAGAAAAGTATTTAGTCAGCCACCAATTGTGCAAGTTCTCCCACTTAAAAATATGAGAGAGGCCTTAATTTTCATCATAGGCACACTTCAACTATGGGATACAAAATGAGGAAAAAAATCTAAAAAATCACATTGTAGGATTTTTTATGAATTTATTGGTAAATTATGGTGGAAAATAAGTATTTGGTCAATAATAAAAGATCATCTCAATACTTTGTTATATACCCTTTGTTGGCAATGACAGAGGTCAAACTTTTTCTCTAAGTCTTCACAAGGTTTTCACACACTGTTGCTGATATTTTGGCCCATTCCTCCATGCAGATCTCCTCTAGAGCAGTGATGTTTTGGGGCTGTAGCTGGGCAACTCAGACTTTCAACTCCCTCCAAAGATTTTCTATGGGGTTGAGATCTGATGACTGGCTAGGCGACTCCAGGACCTTGAAATGCTTCTTACAAAGCCACTCCTTCGTTGCCCGGGCGGTGTGTTTGGGATCATTGTCATGCTGAAAGACCCAGCCATGTTTCATCTTCAATGCCCTTGCTGATGGAAGGAGGTTTTCACTCAAAATCTCACGATACATCGCCCCATTCATTCTTTCCTTTACACGGATCAGTCGTCCTGGTCCCTTTGCAGAAAAACAACCCCAAAGCATGATGTTTCCACCCCCATGCTTCACAGTAGGTATGGTGTTCTTTGGATGCAACTCAGCATTCTTTCTCTTCCAAATACGACGAGTTGAGTGTTTACCAAAAAGTTATATTTTGGTTTCATCAGACCATATGACATTCTCCCAATCCTCTTCTGGATCATCCTAATGCACTCTAGCAAACCTCGTGTGTTACTGATGGTAGCCTTTGTTACTTTGGTCCCAGCTCTCTGCAGGTCATTCACTAGGTCCCCCCGTGTGGTTCTGGGATTTTTGCTCACCATTCTTGTGATCATTTTGACCCCACAGGGTGAGATCTTGCGTGGAGACCCGGATCGAGGGAGATTATCAGTGGTCTTGTATGTCTTCCCTTTTCTTATAATTGCTCCCACAGTTGATTTCTTCACACCATCCTGCTTACCTATTGCAGATTCAGTCTTCCCAGCCTAGTGCAGGTCTACAATTTTGTTTCTGGTGTACTTTGACAGCTCTTTGGTCTTGGCCATGGTGGAGTTTGGAGTGTGACTATTTGAGGTTGTGGACAGGTGTCTTTTATACTGAAGTTCAAACAGGGGCCATTAATACAGGTAACGAGTGGAGGACAGAGGAGCCTCTTAAAGAAGAAGTTACAGGTCTGTGAGCGCCAGAAATCTTGCTTGTTTATAGGTGACCAAATACTTATTTTACAGAGGAATTTACCAATAATCGCATAAAAAATCCTACAATATGATTCTCTGGATTTCTTCTCTCTTTTTGTCTCTCATAGTTTAAGTGTACCTATGATGAAAATTACAGGCCTCTCTCATCTTTTTAAGTGGGAGAACTTGCGCAATTGGTGGCTGACCAAATACTTTTTTGCCCCACTGTACTTTGCCAAGTACTATAGCTATATGAATATCCACCAACTAATTGGGTATATGTGTTTCCTTTCCAGAGGATCATGATCTAGGTTTGTGGCTGGAGAATCCAAGAAAACATTTCAAAATGTCAGCTGGGCAAGTTAAATTAAGCCATAGGAGTAGTAACATGACAATGTTAACCACAAAGTGGACCTGATTCCTTCAGTCCATCTACAAAGAGATTTCACTACAAATAACACTGTTGATGTTGTGTCAAGAACATGTGAAACCAATCAGTCAGAATTGTGTTTCAGCCTCAAGGGTTCATAAGAAGTTGTTAAATGCATTTTTACACTGTTAATGTATGGTATATAAATACTTTAATATACACCGTTGTGCTAAAAAGATTGCATACCCTTGGAGAATTGGTAACATATGTATCATTTGTAAAGAAAGCATGAGTGAGCAGGCAAAGGCACAATCATAAAACAAAACATGGCAACAAAGAAAGAAAATGAACCCCTGTTTAAAAGTCACAAAATACGACTACGTGCATAGTTATTTTATGTGTAAATAATAACCAACTAAGAAAAAACGTATAAGAAACATTGCTGCAATTGACAATCAGAGAGTTTGAGCAATTTATTTTTTAATGTTGCCTTCAGTTTTTTGTTGCAACAGCAGCATGCACCTTATGTTCTGTAGGTTCATGTCCATGTACAGAAGAAGACAATTGAGGTGTGGACACAACATAATATGGCTGTCCAGCAATCCTAGGATGCTCAGGAATCCCTCACTGAAAATATAAGATCATTTTAGAAAACGTATGAGAATCCAATATACATTGTACTGCCTTAACTGTGAATGCTATGAATCACTAAAACTTATGGTAGAGCTAGTTATCCACAACATTGGCAATCAAGAAACTACAGGTGCCATCCATACCTGTCATTTCTGTTGAGGTGACATTTTGATCTGTGACAAATGTATCTACATGTGGACTGACTTCCACCAAATAAGATAAACACTTCCGCAATGCTTTACGATCACTTCACAACATAACTTTCGATTTTTAATATTATAAAAGTTGCGGAATTAAGAGAGAGCTTGTTGACTAGCTAACTGTCATTAGCTTTTTCTCAAAATTATTTCACATTAATGATAATGCTTTTATAACCATCTAATGTTAGCAAGGTAACAATCAACACTTAGGCATACCATCTGTTTAAATAAATATCTAGCTTGCCAAGTTAACAACTGTGAATGCATCTGATTTAATAATAATAAACAAACTTTACAACATCATGACCACTTTACCATATTTGCATCTAATGTGACCGCACAAAGTTCTTTAATACTGCGCGGTCCAAAGTTCTTTAATACTTTAAAACTTTAATACTGTGCGGTCCATCATTAGCCTGTGTCCCAGCAATATCAGTCGAGGGCATTGTAACAACCTATTAAACAGCATTTGTTTTTTCTAATAACTGTTCTCACTTGCAATTGTAAGTCTAGGCATCTTTGTAGCTACGGGCTTCTAATTTTCTTAAGATCGAGTTTAGCATAAATGTGTTTCTTGGATCGTAAGAAACCTAACAACAACACAACATCTGGCATGTTCCTACCAGCAACACATGCCAACTCTCAAACGCCGCCTCAAGTCCCCAGTGGACTGAAAAGACACCAGATGCTGGGACCAGTCTGTGGTAGTTGAACAGAACACAGAACACACATATAAGTTCTGAAGTAATATTTCATTTGTGTTACTGTATGGGAAAAACATTTTAACTTATATCCTATAATTGCATTAATAGTAAAATCATAGAAAATAAAGCATTCGCACTACACTGTAAAATAATATATTTTGGGGGAAAAAACGAACAGAAAAAACACAGAACAAAAGTATTGACTGAAAAGTAAAGCATTGGTTGTATGTTTCATTAGCTTGAATAAAAAGCATAGAAAATATTCTCTTGAATTCTGTGCAGGAATCTGTATAGTTCTTTCTGAGCATTGTTTCCTTGCCAAGCTAATCCATTCAACTAACAGGTGTGGTATGAATATCAAGAAGCTGATTAAACAGCACAATACAAAGATGACAATTGTACTGGGGACAATAAAAGGTTGTTCTAAAATGTGCAGTTTTGTCACAAAAAACAATGCCATAGATGTCTCAAGTTTTGAGGAAGTGTGCAACTTACATGCATGCTGACTGCAGGAATGTCCACTGGAGAGTTAGTTTGCCAGATAACTGATTGTTAATTTCTCTACCACCTCCAATGTCATTTTATAGAGTTTGGCAGTATGTCCAGGTGATTTAATTTTGTCTGCTTTAATCCATGGGCACACATCAGCTGTTACCCACTCAATACTTAGCCATGGTAACTTTTTGTTGACTATGGTTGTAAGCCTGAGAACTGTTCAGGTCCAGAAATAAAATATATAATTAAACAAAAGTAATTTAGAAATGACTATAGAAGGACAAATCCCAGGTAGAGAGCGACAATTATTTTGTTTGCAAGGCAGCACCCACTGAGATGTATTGAACACATCCACTGTATGTCAAGTAGTAAAATCATCTAAGTGATGTCTTCTCTATAAAAAGAATTGATGTACTCATCCCATACTTCATGAACATGTTAAGAAAATGTATATATATAAGTTACACTTCTTGGGTGGTTTTCAACCAGAAAGTACATTTAGCCTGTAAAAGCATTGCTGCACACTAGACATGGTAATTGGCCACTAGGCATTTGAACTGTAGCACATATTCACCTATAGTAGGAACGTACACAAATAACTCACATTAATGGTCCAGACTACCCATTAAAGGAAAAACGGAAAGGTGTGTATTGGAGTGTTGTTGTGGTGGCTGATGAGTCAATATATTGGGTGATAATATATTAGAAGGGAGGAGATAAGTATATAATGACGTTACATAAGGGAGCCATCACACAGGGTTTTCTGTTGAAGATGGAATTGGGAGCCATTCCTCAAGGAATCTAGAGAACAATCTTATGCCTCCCCCTGCTGCCATGTTTCTGCTCAGGGAATGGGCTGCCATTTATCAGCTTAACAAAATGGTTGCCATCCTCATTTCCTGATCCTGTTTAGTCCACTCACAACACACAACACAGCTGCAATATTGTGATAGGGCAGAAGTAGGCCTCATTGTCACCTTTTCTTTCTGTACCTCATTTTCACAAGGGGCTCCCATCAATAATTGCATTCGCCCACTCCTTCGTTCCTCTCTCTCCCCCATGCTACCATCTCGGACCCCTTCTCTCTTTCTCTCTATCCATCAGCTGTGTCGACACGGCGCCAGTCTCTTGATACCACAGGCTATGAAACCTTCCCTGGTTATGAGACTCCATTGTCACCTCCCTCCTAGCCTCCCTGTCTTTTTCTGCTCTGTCCCATTACAATGACAATAACAGATAAGAATATTTATTATCTGCTCTACCCACTCCCAGTTTCCAGTCCCTCTCCTTCTACTCCAACCACCATCACTCCGGGGATCTCACTGCTCTCACTCTCTCACTGTCGCCCTTAAAAGCCTCATTCAGTTAATAAAAAAAACATAAACCCATGGCCTTTGCATTTTTCTATCAGTTCAAATGAAAGAACTGCCAGTGCCAAGCCACGAAGGCGGTGTCTCCTCTCCTCAACTCCCTCTCCTCTTTTATTCCATTTTCATTCTCCCTTTTTTGCCCATTTCGGAAGGAGGGAGAGATAGAGGAGGAGGGAGTGAGAGTGGAACGTTCGCTTGTGATAAGTACGAGCAGAATGGACATCTCCCTTGTTTATTGGCTTTTTGAAATTCAATCCATTGTCTGGGATGGTGTGAGATAAAGGTGGGGAAATACAGACCCTCTTATCACACTGACTCAGTGAAAGGAACTTTTTTTCCCCCTCACTCCGCGTTTGTTGTCAGTGCTTTTGTTGTATGTACCGCTACATCCAGATAATAGCTTCAGAAAAATGCATTTCATTCAGAAGATTATTTGGACTGGGCTGCCAACAATGCTACTTACTGTTGTGCCTGTTCAATGTGTGCAGTCATCACATTTAGAGGAAGGACACAATTGAGGATAGACACACTTGTCTTATAGGCTTAGCCGATAGGTGTCAAAGTAGAGGAATACAAATACCATTCATTTGTTTTCTTTAGTTGGAGACAATAAATGTATTACTGTGTTTTTGACCAACATTTTTGGAAGTTAAGGGCAACGAAAGCCATTTAAATGTATCAGGTATATCAGAGAGGCCTTTATATGTTCAATGTTTGTGCAATTTAAGGTTACTTCCAACAAGGCGTGTTTGCGGAACATGTTGTGTTTGACATCTGTAGGATTGCATATCCAGAGGCAACCATTGAGCTTTAGTAGAGACCGCCAGTTGTGTGTTCCCAAAGATGTCAAGTAATGCCAAGATCGCTGATCAAAGTGAAAAACAATGTTCACCACAGTGAAATTCTCTGCTATGTCCACAGCCTTGCAGACCTTTGGCATTCTAGTTGTTTATTTGTTGAGGTAATCAGAAGAGATTTCACCCCATGCTTCCGGAAGCTCCTCCCTCAAGTTTGATTGGCTTGATGGACACTTCTTATGTACAGTACCATATGTTCAAGCAGCTCCCACAACAGCTCAATAGGGTTGAGATCAGGTGAATTTGTTGGCCACTCCATTATAGATAGAATACCAGCTAACTGCTTCTTCCATAAATAGTTCTTAAATAGTTTGGAGCTGTACTTTGAGTCATTGTCCTGTGGTATGAGGAAATTTGCTCAAATCAAGCATCGTGCTCAGGGTATGGCATGGTGTTGCAATATCTTCCTTCTTTAAGATCCCTTTAACTCTGTACAAAGCTTCTAACTTACCACCACCAAAGCACGTCCGGACCATCAGATTGCCTTCACCATGCTTGACAGATGGTGTCAAGCACTCCTCCACAAGCCCTGGCTGAAGGAACCTCTTTCCCTCAGCCAGGGCATTGGAAATGGGTCGTGGATGGGTATTCCAGCAAGACAATGACCCGAAACACATGGCCAAGGCAACAAAGGGGTGGCTCAAGAAAAAGAACATTAAGGTCCTGGGGTGACCTAGTCAGTGTCCAGACCTTAATCCCATAGAAAATCTGTGGAGGGAGCTGAAGGTTTGAGTTGCCAGTATGGCCTTGAAACCTTAATGACTTAATGGCTTCTGTGATGCCAACAAGGGTTTTGCCACCGAGTACTAAGTCATGATTTGTAGAGGGGTTGAATCCTTAATTCCCTCATTGAAATGCAAACCAATGTATAATATTTTTCGACATGCTTTCTTATGGATTTTTTGTTGTTATTCTGTCTCTCACTGTTCAAATAAACGTACCATTTAAGTTATAGACTGATCATTTCTTTGTCTGTGGACAAACGCACAAAATCAGCAGGGGATCAAATATCCCTCATTGTAATTGAACCTCTCTGTGATGTGTCCACATATGCTTTTGCGAGCACAACTTTTGCATTGCAAGCACTTGATCAATCAAGACACACAGGGAATGCAGCAGCGCTCCAATATGATGAATAGAAGTACAAACTGGTTTTAATTCCGCTGTTTACTGCTCATGAAGATTAGCCTTTTGTGAAGATATTTTTTAACTACTTTTTTAATGCTGTGGAAAATATTGTATCATTACACATTATATACAGTTAATTCAGTATTCCTTGTCATTGACAGATGAACTAACCACCAGCCTGTTATCACAGCATCATCATCAACAACTTTCAGTTAAGTATAGTTGTTGTTGGCTCACTCAGCCAGGCTGTTTTCATCTAGCTGCAAAACACACTGAACTCTTGCAACATATTTCCTGGTTAGTTAGTGTCTCAAACCTGTTACCATGGCAGAGAGCATGGCTCCGGCATGGTAAATATGCTACACAGATGGACTATCATGGTGTAGCAATTTAAGGTTGTATTATGAGTGAAAACAAGGCAAGCCTATTGGGAACCTGAACATACCAAACAGATTTATTTTTTAAATGACTTGCCACAAATTTAAATTGCCTGCTAGTTTGCAAATACACACTTTGGTAGAAGTAGAAACTGTATGAAACTGTTATCAGGGTAATGTGAGTATTATAATATTATGACACCTCATATCAGCTCTGATTTGAAAGATTATTGATAAAGACAACCAAGAATGTTGATTTGTCCCCCCAAAAATGATTTTGGTAAATACATTTTTGAGGGGGGGTTTGCACTTTCCTCAACCTGTTAGGTAGTTCTGTAAGTAATATATGTTTACTTGGATATCTTTTAGATAGCTAACCTTTTTCTGATTTGCATGCTAATGTTAGAAAATGTAAATAAAGTATCTTGTTAGTTACTTAAATATGAACGCTGTTGTGGAGATGCAGGACCAGGAATTTTCGTTTTACACAGTCTACCTTTATGAAGAGCAAGGAGAGGATGAGATGGAACCAGAGCAGGAGGGTGGAGACGATAACAAAGATGGAAATTTCTCCACTTCACAGCCCTCCAGAGGCAAAGGTAGCACAGCTAACAAAGAACCCCACTTGGTCTTGACTTGGTACACACAGAGATGGTTCATATCCTGACCAGATTAGGCCCCAACTACATCCCAAAAAGACCCGCATGCACCCCCAACCTCCTTCTTGTCTGCTGGGCTTGACGAGATCTGAAATTGCCAACCACTTTCTGCATGAAAGTTGTTTGTACCTACTATTTGTGGTTAACCTACCTGGTTCTCAACCATGGCAGGACACCCCCCCACATCCCCTCAAAATGTAGGACCACAGCGTAACAGACAGGTAAGAATTATGTGATGTTGAATCAGGCAGCATCCACCATAAAAATTTTAGCCAGTCTCCGCACGGAAAAATAATATTTCAGCTTAGTTGCGGGTGAAACTCACCCTCAAGGATTAACACATGTTTATGTGCGAACAGCTTTGCAAGTTTCTGTGCATTAGATGTGTGTGTTACAGCTTGTGTTTGTCAAGCTCAGCAACAGCCTGCTGCAGTAATGACTCTGGTCTTGGATGGCTCAGAGGATAGGAGGTGGCAGATCATATATAATAATTTATCCTGTTGTTCTCCAGCTCTGCTTCGCAGGCCAGCAGGTAAAGAAGCGAAAACATAAGGCGGGTGTTTGGAGGGCAGAAGGATGAGGACCAATCTGAAGCAAACTATAGTTGTACTGGCCAAATCAAACAAAAGCCCTCATATCTGGGGACAGGGAGCTGTTTTCCATCAAGCATGATTTACTCGATTAACATGACTACTGCCCATACAAACTGAAGATTACCCATAGGGGCGTCGCTTAGCTTTCCCTCCCATGGGTGTGCACAATAGCCGCGGAGGCCCCTTACTATTGCTACCTGATTTCATAACTAACACATAGAGGCAGATAGTATTCAGATTTAATACTCCCACAAAACATATGTGCATTTTGTGTGTACATGTATCATGATGAACAGAAGCTGGTTAATAAGCTACAACAAAACATACCTGCAGTTACAAAACGTTGCTGCTAGCTGCTGTTAGACCTGGATCATAACTGTATTCCCCCCTTCACTTTTAGCAGCGATGCTGCTCCCGTCATTGTATCGTCAGATGCATCCATCTTCTCATGTTTCTGCTGTTCAACAACTTCACTAAAGAGGTTTCTCAAGGGCACGTATCATTCATTATATTCATAATATATTTTATATGTTTGCCTTTCTTTTCTCTGAGTGGCAGACCTTTCTTTGTTCCCTTTTTATGTTTTGTAACTTAGACTAGCTCTCTTCCACAGTTCAATACCTTAGCAAATGAGCCGACTAGATCCAACGTTACACCCAGGGTGGCCGTATTTCACTGACAGTATACTGCCCAATCAATCTGCGGACTCATAAAAAACGCACAAATGTGGTTGACGTGGCATGGCCTCTTTGTGGTTCTGCGTCAAATAGAAATAAATAAAACTTACGTTTGTCCCAATGTTCTAATAAGTGCATGAAACCTCATATGGTGTGACACTATGTCATATTGCGTGACAGGTTTTGCTGGTCAAACCGTATCCTTTCGTCACACCATATGATATGAATTGTATTTTCCTACACCGAGAATAATACTTTTTTTATTATTTATTTGAGCTAACAATGTGTTCTTGTATTTCATAATAGCTAAGCATAATGCATGTTTGGTTCTTTTTAACACTTTTTGTCTATCATCACATGAAAACAAGTCAACTAGGCTGAAGCCAGGCTGAAGCCTGGCTGGCCTTGAATGCTTTGCTAATTCAAGTGTTATTTTCTTCTTTTAGCTGACCTCTACTAGTCAAAGTAGCCTATTATTATATTTCAAGTCCTATTGAAGACTTGAAATGTGTCATACTTACTCATTACTAACCTAACCTTGTTTTAGCTTACTGATTAACTGATTTACTCAGGGTGGTTATGAGTAATCAATACTTACTAGAAGTAAACTATAACTTGTGATACTTTTCTTTATTATTGTGTCCCTCCCTAGAAATATGGTTCTTCACGAGTCCTGTGTCCAATAATCAAGTACTTACTATACAGTGTTTATTGACACAATGATTCACACCTTTGTGTGATTGTTCTTAAAAATATGTTTTATGTTAAATGCATATTATACACATTTTTGCACTGATAAATTCTAATGTGGTGTGGTTCATCCTATGGCCTGACAGTATATAATTTGGTGTAAAATTCTAAATTGTGACCAAAAAAAGGCTGTGTTTTAAAAAAAATCATACAAATCTCAATGGAAAACATTTTTTTTCAATTATTATCAGCAAGAGAAACAACAGAGTTTATAACTGGGTTTGTCGGATATAATCTAAAATATCTCGAAAGATTGAAAACAGATTTTGTGCAATGATTAAGAAACTGCAAAATGTAATGAATTTTCACACAGAAATGCTGGATGTCTAGATAGTAATGATAATTATGATGAAGTGAGTTTCTTAAGAAAAGCACCCACCTTTTCATTTTATATACAGTAACTTTCATGTCACACCATTTGACAACTTTAGCCACTAATACCACAATACCACAACCAGCCAAAGGATTCCCTTCTGATTGGCATCTAAGATTGTCTGCCATGGGTGCAATGTTCATGTATCATTAGAAATAAAAACATTTGACATTTGAAATACTATTGAATACACAGCCAAATGTCTGGATGCCGTAGATGTTCTGTCCCTCATTATACAATTGTGTATGTGCCATGAAATGATCAATAAGACTTCAGTACCTTACTCAAATATGCAGCTGTTCCATTTATCAGATCTTTATTTTTTGACCTTTAATATATTTCAATGACCATTGCTTGATAATGAAAGGCAAATGGAAAATCAAGGCATTACTATATTGTTATGCATGTTATTTATGTGTTGATCAATACCTAACTTCCCATTAACTTTTAATGTGTACCTTCAACTGAAGCCTGAAATTAAATAGAGCTTGAGGAAATCAAGAGCACCTAACTGAAGAGCCTGGGGGGATGTTCAGTCATAAACATTGCTGGCCATTATTGGTAAAAGAATACAGGCTATTGGTCTATAAACGAATAACACTTATTCTGAAAGCAAAGGTGTTTGCCATAGGCTACATAATCCTTATTTAGACATGCAGTCTTTTTAGTCTTAACCATGTTATTGTATCCATATTAGATATGAGTAATGCCATGACAACAATGAAAAACATGTCGTACATGAGTGTTTGTACTGCACAAGAGCCTCCTAATTTCAATTTATGAGATTTTTCATGAATGACTATAAGGAATGATTTGCATGTGGGGGTCCAGCAGGCTGGGTCACTTTCTCTGGTGGTGAAGCTTGGGTTGGAATCTATCGCTCTTTCAGAAGGTACTATTCTCTACCTGTCCCTGTTTTCTCTATCCAAAGCATACAGTGCGCTAAAGTAAATCTTATAAAAGGAAAGGAGGGAAATGAACATCGTTTTTAAAACACTATGCAGAAATATCCCTTATTTTACTACATACTCTTGTCACACTTTTCTACTACTCTGCTTTGAATTGGCATTTTGAAAAGTTTTTCGCTAAATGTGAGGAAGACTCACAATAAGACTCGCAATAAAGCCTAATTCCTCAGCTCTTCCTTGCAATGTCACCAAGGGCTTCCGAGACACTGAGAACTTCTTTCTGAATGCAGTTTGTTTGTTACAAGGGGGAGGGGGATCAAGCCCCGTTTCTCTCTCTGCCTCCCCGTCCCGCATTCATTATGTAGACTGACTACCATCCTTCTCCTCAACACTCACCAGCAGCATGAATCTACTCTCTCACCTCTTTCATTCTTCATCTGAGCGATGTGAATAAGGCGGGAAGTTGTAAAGGAGAGCAAATGACTCCCATCTAATTGATGGTTTCCTCCGCCACGCTGGCCCATGGCTGACTACGTGGCTCAGTGGCGTTTATGATGTAGAAAATGACATCACGGAGGAATAACTCCGCACACAGAGCAAGTTCAACACGCACCCTGTTCCTTCTATTCTCTACTTTATCAACTCATTTTTATTTGTGAATCTTATTGAGACTATCACAAACACACATGCACCGACAAATAGACAAAAGAGCCTTGCTACGACTGGATCCATTACTGGGACATGATGACCTAGATTGTACTTCAGAGTTTAGCATGTGGAGTCGGATTGGAACCCATGACTCTCTCTTGAGCCACAGGTCTACAGACAGTTATAACATATCACTCAGCACTCAGCCTATAGTGTCGTTGTGTTGAGTATTCAGCATTTTGCTCAAAGAAGTGCTCAGTTGCAAGATAACATTTAGCTGGGTTAAGGGTTGAGTTCTAAGCTAGCATATCTGTAGCTCAGAGGGGACGATGTGTCAAGCCCTGGAACGGCGTCTAGCCTCCCCTACCTGATTAATGAGATCTAATACTGTCGCCCTTCCCCCTCTACTCTCCTTCCCTTCTCTCTTTCACTCGCTCCCACAGCAGCGTTGGCTGGCTTCCTCCAGCGGCCACTGGCCAGCCAGCCATTGCTCGGTGGCTCAAAATCTGCTGAGTAACTCCTCAGCCCCTCCTCCTTCCATCTCTCCGTTCCCTCTTCCCGTCCTGAGTTCCTGCAGAGAGGAGGTGGAGAGGGGGATAGAAGCTGACGTTACGTGGCTCACAGGACCTGCCCGTAAATGAACTCATTTTTCATTCTGTCTCCCCTGTTAATGACTGGAACTCTGAAGAGAGGCCCAAGTAACAAAGCACCCTTCAACACAGTGCATGGGGAGAAGGGGCAAGTTGGACAGACAGACTGAGGGATGGACGGAGGGACAAATGGACAGACACAGACAGCGATTGAGGCAGAGACCCAGGTGAGGAGAATAGCTGATGGAATTTTGTTCATTTCAGATTACGAAAGTATATTAACGAAGTGAATTGACACACGGACAGAGTTTTACCTGGTGTGATGTGGTGATGATGCTCTGTCTTGTCTTGTATTCACACAAACAGGAGGGGGGTCATCTAGGGCAGCTAGGGAAAGAGAGTGGGGCAGACAGAAAGACAGAGAGACAGACATAGTCCGGTAGGGAAGGAGATATAGCGAGAAAGATTGACTGAGCAGACGGGGTGTTAGGATGAGAGAGACAGATGGAAAATAGTCCAAGTCACTCTCACATGAGAAGCGAATGCTGAGCAGCGCAGCAGAATAAATTAACTTTGAGACAGAGAGACAGACTGGATACAACTGGTCAGTCAAACAGGTTTTAGGGCCCTGCCATTCGTGTCACATTATGGGCAGGTTGGCTGCAGGCAGGTTCAAACTGGATCTCCTGAATAGCATTTGAAATACAATGGAATGGAGGCTCCAGGCCCTTAACACGAGGCTCTCTGCATGCAGCTTCATGTCTTTGTTGTATTCATTATATAGGCTGCACTATGAATATGCAATAACAATGAAACATCAAAAAGCAACACCAAAACAAAAGCAGAACAAGAAATAACAAGTATGACTCACATTTTATCACGTTTGAGGAGCTGCCCTTTGCTCTTTCTGAAAGAGAAACTATGTTAGTAGTGAAATATTTTCATGGAAAAATAGAAAAATCACAGACAGTGATTTAAAATGCAGGTGTATGATGGAGACCAACATCCCCCGCTGTTGGACACAAACCTAATTGCAGCCCCTCTATTACATTAGCTGTTGGTGGGATGATGAATCAGAGGTAAAACAATAGTATTATGGGATAGACTGTGACTCAGGTCATGGAGTTGGCACTGCAGGGAGGAAATCAATGTAAGGCCTTGAATCTGAAAGCAACATATCAATTCTGATTTAGAAGCACTTGTCTATTTGTCTGAAAAAGAGAGACTATACTAGTAAGACTATACTACTGAAAATACAAAAGTTAGACTATACTGATGAAACTACACTGGTTAGACTATATTAATGAGACTACACTGGTTAGACAATACTAATGAGACTACACTGGTTAGACCATACTAATGAGACTATACTGGTTAGACCATACTAATGAGACTATACTGGTAAGACCATACTAATGAAACTACACTGGTTAGACCATACTAATGAGACTACACTGGTTAGACTATACTAATGAGACTACACTGGTTAGACTATACTAATGAGACTACACTGGTTAGACTATACTGATGAGACTACACTGGTTAGACTAAACTAATGAGACTACACTGGTTAGACCATACTAATGAGACTACACTGGTTAGACTATACTGATGAGACTACACTGGTTAGACTATACTGATGAGACTACACTGGTTAGACTAAACTAATGAGACTACACTGGTTAGACCATACTAATGACACTACACTGGTTAGACCATACTAATGAAACTACACTGGTTAGACCATACTAATGACACTACACTGGTTAGACCATACTAATGAGACTACACTGGTTAGACCAGGCATGGGCAACTGGCGGCCTGCAGGCCGCATGCGAACCGATCCCCTCTTTGCAGCCCTCAGATGAATTTCTAAAACAGTTAAAGGATATACACACACAACATCTTTTGGGGAAAAAATATTATATATCATGTTTGACCTTAAATATGTTGTAAAGTTAGTATTGTAACTGAAATCAATGCTGAAAACAAAATATGAAATTGACCTAAAATAATTTTTTGCATGTTTACATATATAACAGTAATTTCAGGGTGTTAGAAAGTGGTAGTCTTTCTAAATGTAGCTGAGAGTGTGCTGATGTTTGAGCCATAAAACATAGTATTCAAAGGGTTCACGCATTTTGTAACATGTCAGAGAACACACTGAATCCCGGGGGGATGAACAGGGCGGGAAAACGGCACATTGTTCAATATTTTTTAATTGCCCAGATATAAAGCTCTGGAAAAATTTAAGAGACCTGGCTTTTCTTTGCTTTCTAAAAAAGTGGGAAAGGAAGGTTTTGTGTGAGGAACAGAAGCGTTAAAATTAAGAGACTGGTTTGACTATACTGATGAGACTAAACTGGTCAGACTATACTGATGAGACTAAACTGGCTAGACTATACTGATGAGACTAAACTGGTTAGACTATATGTAATATTTTCAGTCATTTTTCTGAGATGAGAGAAGATGAAGCGTTTAAAAAATTTGGATGCAAGCAAATGAGTGACTGAATGAGTGAGTGAGTGAGTGAGTAAGATAAAGATGGAAAGAAAGAAAGAAAGAAAGAAAGAAAGAAAGAAAGAAAGAAAGAAAGAAAGAAAGAAGAAAAAGAAGTGAGGAGAGTGTTTTGTGCCAGACCAATGTGGCAGATGGAATCGGCTCAAAGTGACACCAAGCTATGAAGCAACACCTGGAGGAGCCAGGCTGGGCAGCAACGCTACATCTGTGGCCATCATCAGTATGAGGGCTCCAGTACCCAACAGAAGTGTTGGCACCAGGGCCACAGTGTGGTGAGATGCCAACCAAGCTCTCTGTACCCCACGCCAAAAAGCAGCTCGGGAAACACAGATGTAGCATCTTAATTTGAGCCTGTCTGGTGTAGAATGAAAGTTATTCTGCAGCAACAACAACGTGGATGATTTTGTGGATAATTTACTCTTCCTTTGGGGGGATGATCAATGTTTTTTGGGGGAAAAGTAAGTCTGAAGTGTGTAGATTACAAACAGGAAGCCTTGTCGAACCATGAGGAAAAGACAGGTTTAAATGTCATGCTGTCCTGCATCTGTATCAGATCAGAGGTAAGTGGTAGGTAGGTATAAGAGATATATAGCCTCAAGGAGCAATCCAGTACATAGGTTCCCCTGGAGCACTATACTGGACTAACCTTTAGGGTTACATTTCAATACGTCGGAGTCCCAACTGTCTAACCATCTCACTAGGGCATGTATCTGTGCAACCCATCCAATTAGACTAATTTTGAAGGGGCCCTAGGAGGCGTGCCTGTGTGTGTGTATGTGTGTGTGTGTGTGTGTGTGTGTGTGTGTGTGTGTGTGTGTGTGTGTGTGTGTGTGCGTGTGTGCGTGCGTGTGTGTGTGCGTGTGCGTGTGCGTGTGCGTGTGTGTGCATTCGTGCGTGTGTGCATGGCACACAATATTTAATGTCAGTTTAAATTTAAATGCATGGGTGCCTTTGGCAATAAAAAAACACAATACCTGAAAATACAAAAACTTGTAAATGTAATTGCAAGAACAGACCGGCCATCAGTTCATTTTCAGATTAATTCTCTGTCTACAGGACAGGAAATGCCCCGGACAATAAATTATAGCACATTATGAGAAGATGAAGGCTTGTCTACCCACATTTTGAAAAGAGGAATTGTTTTGTAAAGGTTGCATGTGGTGAGATAAGGTGTGTAATGGCAGCCTTTTTTTATCTCGCTGAGGGCAGCCTCAGCTCAGCCTTTGAACTTATCATAACAACTGTAGCAATGTGAATGCAATAGGGAGTCGTGCTCATGTTTTGTAGGCCTAAAGAACCACAAATGACTACAAGTATATTAGACCACAGAAATAAAGGGCTTGTTGAAAACACACTGTATTAGTAGGCCAGGGGACAGAGAGAAGAATTAAGGGCTTTCTGGTGTGTTAACCCTACATTCCACTGCAGCTTTGCCCCTGCCCAGTCCTCCCTGTCCCCCGCCCATGCCCCTTCCAGCTGCCCCCCTGCCCAGTCCTCCCTGTCCCCAGCCCATGCCCCTTCCAGCTGCCCCCCTGCCCCAGTCCGACATGCAGCTCTGCTCTCGCTGGCCTTCCAGTCAGAGCGCGGCCAGTCAGAAGTCATTACACCCACTATTAACTCCTGCTTAGCTTCATTAGACATGCAAATTGAAGAGGGACTTCAAAAAGTTTCTTAGGTCTGCCTCTCGTTCTTTCTTTCTCTTTTTCTCTCTTTTCTTTACAACGCACTTACACACTTACCGACGTGAGTGTGTATCCAGCTAACAAGTATACAACCTTCCTCCAACATTCTGGCAATGGTACAAGTTACTTGCTTTGCGATTATCTCAACACATCCAGGAAAATGCTATTTCCATTTATATTATATTTACAGTTTTTTTTAAGTGTAAACATAGTCACATTTAATAAACATAACATGGTTATGTAGCATCATTCTCCATATAGTTCAGAGAATGTTCTCCTGTGTGATTTTTAGTACATCAGCACAATATACGGCTTCATTATCAGAACCAATGTGAAACCAAAAACATACATTCTCACTGTTAAAAAGCGCCAGCACTCTCTAGCTGAATATTGTAATCAGAATGCATAGGAAAACACACATTCACACACATGCTCATATACTCCTACACGGTGATCATGACGAGATTAGTCTCGACCGAGGTACTCACGCTCGTCCTAGGGCAAGTCTACATGCTTTCTCAGCCTCCACCCTCCCCCCAGCCGGCCCTCCACCGTGGCTCCACCCACTTTCCCTAAATCCACCCGACCCCCTCCCACCCCCAACATCTACATTTCACTCCTCAAGTATTGACTGCGGAAAATTCATGGTGCACAAGTGTGAATTCATCCCTCAGTCGCCTTTATTAGCGTTCCGGCAGGTTAAATGGCACACGGCGTATAGCACGCCAGGCTCCCCGCACCATAAACACACCACGACACGCTGGGCATAATGCGTATTCCAGCTTTATTATTGGACGCAGGATTTACATTAGCCAAAGCAATGTACAACCAAGGCACGATGACGTGAAATTCAGACGTCAGAACAAAGCTCCCTGATTTCCATTTCCTCTGCTACTTTCTCTGCACCGTCTCCTTCTCCGCTCCCGTCGTACCCCTTGTAGTGAGTCACCAGCATCAGCGGAGGGACCGGTGGAGGCCGTGGCCGGTCGCCGTCTTCTCTGACGTGCAGAAACGCATCAGCGCCAGCCAATGGGTCAAATTTCCCTGGGATAATGCGTCGTGTTGCACCATGTCACTTTGTATCGGAACACTGGTTCAAATAGGTAGAAAATGGATTCAGGGCACAAACATGGAATCAAACTATGCTAGTGTGCACAACTGAAATACCCCGTGATGTGTCCTGACAGACGCTCATTTTAGTCACAAGAGCTATTAGATTCAAGGATTGAAGTAAAGTGTGGTTTCAAGACAAATTTATATATGTATGGATAGATAGCTATTGTTCTGCAATATTCACCCCACCACATAAAAATATGAAGTGCAGTTCTTGGAAAGCATGCATATTTGAATTAGTCAGGCTCTTGCCAACTTTGGAAGTCTGCATTTTTTATGACTAGCGAACCATTTTTACTGAAAAGCATTAATTAATTTAACTGAACATGTTTTGTTAAATATAGAAATGTGTTCATAATTAATCCAAAACAACATGCTCCTTACTTTTTCTGAGTAGTTCCAAAATAACTGCATCCTGTTCCTTGACCACTGCAATTAGCTGTAAAGCATTCCACATAAGATTATAGGTTTATTCAAGTCCAACAGCAGGTGAGCTTTAATTCTCCCTTCCTATTCAGTCAGAACCACAGACCGGTGTAGTGCAGTCAGTTGAAAAAGGCATTCTGTGGGTGGCACTGCCCTCATTTGGCACCATTTGTAACAACATCTCTGGTTCTTTAACAACACTACTGCATAAGGACAGCAAGGATGCTTTCATGCATGACTCTGATTACAGAGCTGCAATAACAAGGCTTTAAATAAATGTTTTAATTGCAATCTTTTGATAATTACCTCTTTGTCTTAAGTACTCTACAAACAAAGAGGATGTCACACTGAATGAAACGATCAGAGTTGCTAGACCATGTAACAGCTTCCTGCTCCTTGATAACATATTCTATACATATTCTATACTCACTAAAAGTTTCAACAGTAATGAACTGAAGGGCCATATTGTATTTCATTTTGGTCAGGAGTCTTGCTCCAGTATTTTCCAGCCAATGTTTGGTGAGAATGAAGCATCAGTATGTTGAAATTCTACAATGTATAATTGGGCTTATTACCAGATTTTCAAGGTGAAGACAGGTTACAAAGCCTCACGTAAAATAAAACATGATTCCGTTTACATTCAGTGTCTATTTCCTATTTAATGGTTACATTTTGATATGAAACATATGTTTCATTTGATTGTAAACACAGTAAACTGGCCCGAGATCTGCTTGTGCTCTAGCCAACAGCATTCATTGTCAAGCCATTTTTTGCATGACTGACAAATATTTGCTGTAGCAAATTAGTACAAAACAATGCAAACTAAGGCTAGTAAGCCCCCTGACATAATTTTCTGTCTGGACAGATTCCCTGTCAAGTCCTTTTTTGGAGTTTGCATGACTCTGTGAGAAACTTGCTGGTTCTAAACGGTGTTGTGTGGCAAGGGCCCGGGGGCCCGGGGGCCAGGGGCCGGCCGTAAGACAGGTGGCAGGCTAATCATGTGGAAAATGAGGAGTTGGAAGGAGAATGAGAGGGAGGAAACCAGACTGATGAGGGGTGTCTGAACCCGCCTGCCCTCTTAGGCACAGGTCTGAGTGTAATGGGACAACCCACCGGCCCTCCAGTTGGCCGAATCCATCCTTTTTGGTGCATCAATGCCATCCCATGTAATAATAGTGATTATAATAATGTAATGGTTCAGTCATCTGGAAGTATCAACAACGTACAGTGAACCTAAAGAAAAGCAATGACAAGTGATTTGAATTGTGTTTTATGAATAATGCAAAAAAAAAATAATGGTACCAAAACCTGGATGGGATTTGTGCCAACAAATGTTAAACACTGGCATTTGTAAACAATATTGTGCGCTTACTACTGTCAGTTGTTCTTTCCTCTACCCCCATTCAACAATTAGGATGTTATTCAAGCACAAATCTCTCTATATCTATACATAATATATAAAAATATATACATACACTATGGTCAAAAGTATGTGGACACCCGACCATCACACTTATATGAGATTGTTGGACATCCCATTCCAAAACCAAGGTCATTTATATAAAGTTGCCCCCCCACCAGCCCTTTGAAATAACAGCCACCGCTCTTCTTGGAAGGCTTCCCATATGATTTTGGACTGGCTCTGTGGGAGTTTGTGCCAATTTAATCAAAAGAGCATTTGTGACATCAGGCACTGATGTTGGTCGAGAAGGCCTGGCTTGCAGTCACAAGTCATTCCAAAGGTGTTCAATGGGGTTGAGGTCAGGGCTCTGTGCAGGCCACTCAAGTTCCTCCTGACCAACCTCGTCAAACCATGTCATTATGGACCCCGCTTTGTTCACAAGGGCGCAGTCATGCTGGAACAGCAAAGGGCCTCCCCCAAACTGTTGCCACAAATTTGGAAGCACCCAATTTTCTTGAATGTCTTTGTATACTGCAGTATTAAGATGACCCTTAAATTGACCGAATGAGACTTTTCACTGGAACCTAGCCCAAACCATGAAACATAGCCCCATACCATTATCCCTCCTCCACAAAAGTTTACAATAGGCATTATAGGAAGATAGCATTCTCCTGGAATCTGCTACATCCAGATTTGTCCATCAGACTGTCAGATGGTAAAACGTGATTCATCACTCCAGAGAATAAGCTTTCACTGCTCCAGAGTCCAGTGGAAAATTTGCATTACACCAATCCAGCCAACACTTGGCATTTCGCACTTTGGTGTGAGGCTTAAGTACTGCTCTTCGGCCATGGAAACTCATTTTGTGAAGCTCCTGACATACAATTATTGTGCGGATGTTGCTTCAAGAGGTTGTTTGGAATTTGTTGCCCCCTCATGCTTCCATTTTACAATTATAGCACTTAGAACATACAGGGGCAGATCAAGTAGAGAAGAAATTACATATGGCAAAGATGGCATCCTATGACAGTGGCACATTTTAGTCACTGAGCTCTTCAGTATGACCCATTGTACTGCCAGTGTTGGTCTATGGACATTTCATGGTTAGGTGCTTGATTTTATGCACCTGCAAGCAATTGGTGTGGCTGAAGAACCTGAACTCAATATATACAAAAAAGTTGGAAAGGTTTTGAGTGAGGAACAGAAGGGTTAAAATTAAGAGGTCACTGCAAATTGAACGCTTCTGCTCCTCAATCAAAACTTTCCTTTTCCACTTTTTGGAAAAGAAAGGAAATGTTTCCAGAGCTGTATAATTTCAATACTAATTTGGGGGATGGTGAGAGTCTTGAAAGCCCTATTGCAGAAGCAAATTCGCCAGTTAATTCCCTTTCTCTGATCAATCTTGCCTGTAAATCTATCTCTAGTCACTCCCTCAGGTGGCTCAGGTTTTTGCAAAAGCTAACTGTTGGCCCATGTTACTCCCTGGACTACCCTGTAAGGTCTTTTTTCCTTGGTGCTAACTTTTGGATTCTTCTCATCAACTCACCCCCTGTTTTCAATCGTGTTTCGGTCAGGGGACTGTGATGGCTATATTAGATTATTAAACCCCCAAACCCAGATGATGCTGGCCACCTTCCACAGGACCTTTGGCCTAGGTAGTTACTAGGAATTGTTCTGTTAATTTGTAAGAATGTGGTGAGGTACAATGAGTGATATGTGAGTAAACAAAAAAATGTGTGAATGTATGTTTAGTTGAACAGAAGACATGTCATAAAACCAATCAGAAGGTAGAGCAACTTTCTTTGCTCTGGCCATATGTTACCACTGTGATGTTCCATGACATTGATCTCCCTGTTGACATATGCCAGTTGCCTGACTATTTGGGGCTTGTGGTGGTCATCTTATGTGACCATCTGGGCCACTACTGTCAGTTAATCGACATCTGTAAAACAGGAACGGGGGAAGGAAACAGTATTTTGATCTTCTAAGAGAGCCTAATCTCAGGATGTATTTATTGAAATGTAGATATGGTCATCTTTGTTACCAGGTACTTAATGCTGAACAAATACATTTATTCCAGCTTTTGCAGACACAATATAGTATTACCTTGAATCCAAGAAGCCAAAGCAATGTTACCTAAGTGATTATGCATCCTGTGCCCTAAAGTATTTCCTTTTCAAGAGTGGTCGACCTGGCAGTAGACAAGCCTCTCAGTTAATTTTCAGATAGAAAAAAGCTGTGCAAATATTTAATGCCAGTTTAATTTAATTGAGCTCCTAGATTACATTTGTAAAACATTCAGGAGACCCTCTTTTCCAAAGTGAATTACAATACTGAGTGCATACATTTGAATACTTTTCCTTACTGTCTTCACCCTTTAAATGTAGCAGGACCATGTAATTTCAAGTCATTTGGCAACCTGACAAAGTGCATTGTTTATTAAACGCTAAGTCCATTCAAGCCTATATTGTGGGATTACAACCTGTATTGGCTACTGTTGGAATTCTTCAAATGAAATGGCATCTACCTACAGTCCGGTAATTTCTTTTTTTACCTTTTATTTGGGCCGATGTATTACTTATATGTGCATAGTCCATAAGAATAATCATTATCAAACTTCACTAAGCAATACAATATCACATTTAAAAGCAAGTTGTTTTGTTGACAGGTGGTGCATATCAGCATGCATAATAGGTGTCTTGTTTTTATGTTGCTAACAGTTGTTACAGAAACACTTTTATTAATTGGCCTAGAGTTCTGCTACAGCATTAATTAACTTTTTTCTCATGCGATGTCTGGTAAATTCCCAGCATGGATTTGCCATGTTTTGTAAATAACCATTTAATGCAAATAATTCAGAATAATTGCCACAGATGAAATGCCCTTACTCTACTCATAAAATGACATGACAATATCCTAATTCAAATTTTAGAATATTTTGGCTGTAATCAAGATTGAATTACTTAGTTTGAAGTGCTGTAGAATAGCTTTCCAATTGCAATCGCGGTACATATGGTTTCCAACATTGTTTTGCATGTCAGAGCAAAAACCAAGCCATGAAGGCAGGATTGTTTTGAGGCCAAGGTCTGGGGAAGGCTACGAAAACCTTTCAAAGCATTGAAGGACTCCATGATCAGCGGCCTCTATCATTCTTAAATTGAAGAAGATTGCAACCAACAACACTCTTCCTAGGGCAGGCCACCCAGCCAAACAAGGAATAAGTGCATTGGTCAAGGAGGTGATAGAGCTTCAGATTTCCTGTGTGGAGATGGGAGTACCATCTTTGGAGCACTCCTCCAATCAGGCATTTATGGTAGCAAGACGGAAGCCACTACTCAGTAAAAGACATTACATTACAGTCCTCTTGGTACCAAGCTTGAACTCTTTGGAGACTTAACCTGTTTGAACATCTCCGGGGAGACCTGAAAGTGGGTGTGCAGCAACATTCCCAATCCACATGACAAATCATCAGAGGATCTGCAGTGAACAATGGGAGAAACTCCTCAAAAACAGGTGTGCAGAGCTTGTAACATCATGGAAAAGAAGACTCAAGACAGTTGTAATGAATACAGAGTCGGGAGGTAGGATGCACGCACAGAAACGCAGTTTACTTAACCAAGGAACAGATCATAGAGCAGAAGTCGGGCAGGCAAAATTAAAAAACACAGGCAGACAATCCACAAAGAACAACAGTACAAAAGAGGACAAGCAAGAGACATTGTGTCATTAAGCAAATAAGTTAAAGCAAATAAAGCTAAAGAAACTAATACAGGAAATAATTTGACCAATCAGAATTCATCTAACACTGGCAATGCCTCATAAACAAACAGGGGGACTGAACGGAAATATACAGGACGTGCATAGAGACAGGACTGTGTGCACAGGGGTTCAGAATTCAGGTAATTGTGATCTGAGTGTGCTGCGTTTAGGTGAGCTAGGGAGTGAAAGTAACATGTGAAAAACGTGAAAGTGGTTTGAATACTTTACGAATGCACTCCATATACAGTATATCAAATGTTATACATTTTATAGAAATACAATGTCAAGGCAATTTTGTCAGTCAACATTTTATTTTTACAGATTGCTAGCTTCCATACCTATGCCATATGTTAGCCACAATGGGCATAACAATGCACCAATTCAGTTGGGCCACTATGTCAGTAATGGCAGGCCACTGGGGGACATATCCATTTTATCTATTGTAATTCTATGGCATGGACAGCGCTGGGACATTGGGCTGTATTCTAAGCAGCCCATAGATTTGCAGGCAAGAAGGAACATAGGAAGAGAGTGGAGACAGAGAGAAAAAAAAGAAGCCTTTTGTCCCTGTCCCCCCATTAATCTGAAGAACGTAAGGAAATGCCATGGGGGATTAAATGTGTTACTCCAAAAGCTTTTTTCTTCTTGGTGCTCAGACTGCAAATTAAAAGATGGGGAAAGAGAGGGGTGGGCAGAGAGGGAGAAAAGTGGGGGGAAAAGCGTTAATTGCTTGCCAATCGATAATTCTATAATTACTTTGTGACAAATAGCTGGCTTGCAGCATCGGGGTGGGTTCAGAAGGGAGTCGGGGGTGGAAGGTGGTCTTGAGAGGATGTTTGAAGGGATTGGCTGTGATCAGAAAAGGAAATATTTGCTTTTGTGCCTACAAGCGTGGCAGCCCCGGGCATTGTGACAGGGAATTTGTGTCTGATTTAAACAAAAGGCACACCCCTCTAGGGAACCTTCTAGGGCTCAAAGGAGAATGGACCCACACAGACACACAAACCATCTTACCAAACGCCCTTTGTAGAGTGCTGGTTCTGTTTGAAAGAATCAAACATTCAATAATTTTTATATTACCACAAAAACATACAAAAGTTCCTTTTTTATTTATAAATTCGTTTGTTTATGTTTTTGGAAAATGTTACCAGTTCTTTTAACTGATAACCAAACTGTAGCCCAAAGAATGTCAACCAAAGAATGTCACAAGTAATTCTGAACCGGGACACTTTTGAACGTTTGAGGGAATTGGATTAAATTATGAACAATTTTCTTCTGTCTATAGTTTTTAAAATGATGGATGATCCCTGATTATTTGATTAATAAGGACCTGGATAGTAAAAAAAAGTCCATCATGTAAACACTAGAAATGAATTCTAGATCATGATTTTAACAATGATGACTGAAAGTGTGTGTGTGTGTGTGTCTGTGTTCCTACTTACAGAAATGAACAACACGCAAGCGAGACTACAAGCTAGTACTGTGTCTTCCAAACAAAGGAACTTTCTTTTCGAGATAAATATTGCAGATTGTCAATTAATGTCAGGTTGTGATTCCAAATGCTTTGGGGTTTGGGCCTGACAACATGGCAGCACCTGGAGACAGTGCAGGTCACAGCACTCGGTGCTCCCTATATGCCAGCGCTAGGGAGAGAATCAAAGGGGCCAGACTGAGATTGATGGTCTGCATTCACTCAAGTCAAATCACCTGTCAGCCCACTGTGGACATTGAATCCATTTTGTTTTACTTTGCCATTAACCTTGAAACACCTGGATTCATACCCAGCCTTCCCAATGGGCTGGCCTCAACCTTTGTCCACTTTAGCCACCTGCCACCAGTACGTAGATGCATTTTGTTCTTTTGGCTTTGTTTATCTGCATTGAGCGCTTTCAGATCACTGCAATATAACAAAGAAACTTCGTCTGCAAAGGAAGAAAAAGAGAACCACAGAGAGCAACAGAACAGCCGAATCCGTGTTCCCTGTTTGAGCCTATTGATCTAGAAGGTTTGTAGAGGCACTTCAGACAGCCCCTTCTGGGGTCCGGTCGTGTTTTGGATGCTTGTTGTTTATGAGCTCTGTGTTTAGGTATCAGAAAAGGCTAATGAAGTGTGGTGGGAGGGAAGGCTGCCTCCGAGACCCAATAAAGCTGTTCTCAACCTAGACAGGTGCAATGCAAAGAAGGGAGAGAATCAGGCCGGGACATTCTTCCTGTTAGCACATGTCAAACCTTATCCCAAGGCTAGTGAGTACATTACATATAAGCCTAGGATTCCAGTTATTAAAAAGTGTCATCAGTGTTGACCACAAAATTAAATGATTGACAGAAGAGACCTTACAACAAATATAGCCCAGCCAATATGGAAGGCATACTGGAAGGATTGGCATAGGGGAAGTGGGAGATGATTAGTTGGTAGGCCTAAAGTAAGCAGATTAAGTCAATACATATGTCCCAGTCTCTCTGCTAACACAGTCCAAAGTCTAGCATGATAGTAATAGTTAGGCTGTGTTCCATTTGTCCTCAACATTAAAGGGGCATTTTTGTCATTTTGCTCATGAAATTCTGGATGTTAGTGCACACATTTTAAAGCAAGGCAGAACAAACATACAGCTCAGTCGGACTATAATGTAAAATGTGAAACGTAACTTAAAGTGAACGTTAGAGTGTCAAAGTATTATTTCAAACCACCATGATGAGTGCAAGTTTAAAAAGATGTTTTGGAGCAAGCAGCTTTTACGTTTTGGTCCCTAGTGCTTCCCACATTAGGGATTTATTATTACTATGAAGTGGTTTAGAATTCCCAGATACAAAACATGGTTAGACTAAAGGGTAATAATTAAGAATAAGGTACCATTTGAAAGAGGTTTCTAATGATATTAGAAATGGTTATTTAAGCATTTGTTAATTTGTTATAAACCATGTCTAAACATGTTTAAGACATTGTGAATAACTTTATGTGAATGGATTTCCACATGTTTATAAAATTAACCTTATGTATATGATTTTAGATGGTTGCACATTTGGACAAAACAGATTGTGTTGGTTTAGTGGTTGGTTTTCCAACCAAAGAACAATTCTCATTTTGTACCATTGCCCAAATTTACAGCACAAATCATATTATTTTATATTATACTTCATTATATTATTCATATCTGGACATACCTGATTGTTCTTAGTTAGAATGTGTTTGTTTTTTTACACTGCCTACTTTTAGTTTTTTTCCCTGTCAATTAGTAATTTCTTGTTAGACCTTGTCTCACAGTTGAAGCATGTGCTGTGGTGCCCTATACTTGCTCAGATGCTGAGCAAGCACATCACTGGATTGCTTTCTGTCCTTCAAGAAAGTGACCTTTAAGTACTGTTCATCAGATGCAGACAGCTTTGAAAGTCATCTACTGAGTCTTGAATCTTAAACGTGCCCAAGTTCTTCAAATTTCATCATCGCATTTATTCTCTTAGATATCCAATAACTTTTGGATAACATAATTTATTTTTATTTTTATTGTATTAATGATTATTCGTATTTATTCTACTGTTATTGTGTGATTTCAGAGAAAATAAACACTTACTGCATCTAAATTATTTTAAGCAATTCTAAATTATTTTAAGCCGTTTTAAGCAATGTGTTCTAAGACTTTTGTACAGTACTGTAAAGTGTCTTCAGACTTCAAATAACATGGATTCTAAGTACATTATAAACAGGATGGTTAGCATCCTGAATGCTGGTTGGCTGAAAGCTGTAGTATATGAGACATACAGTATAACACAGGTAGGACATGATATTCCTTCTCTCTTTTTTTCTTTCAAAGAATTGTATTGTATATAGAAGAGCAATAAAAAATCTGTGAGGGGGTTAGACGTTCGATTCACAAGGAAGTTTGAGCGCCTACTATATGATAAGAAAAATTAAATGGCAAATGTAGTGTGAAGAAAAATGAATATGTACATCTATGCACTCATCTGTAAGTTGCTCTGGGTAAGAGCGTCTCCTTAAATTTGCCTTATGCAGCATTTTCCATTTAATATATATATGCGATAATAACCCTTACATACCGTCAGTTAACGTTAAAATACTGTCTCTGGCAGTGTCAGAACCGACGCTACCCCCAATGCCAAGGTTGCAAGTAAAACATAGAAGGCCGGGATTTTCGCAGGCATGTACTTCCTTGAAAGTGAGTGAGGTTAGGGCCAATTAGGTACTTTGTTTTGCTACATGTATTTCTACATCGAGCACTCCAGAAACGAAAATGTAGAGTGCAACTCGAGCATCAGACAAAGCATTGTGTAAAATATGGGTGAATTTGGATTTCGCGTTTATTAGATGGCGAGAGCTTAAGTTGGTATGAACAGTGATGCAGAGTTGGCTACAGAAACATTTTAGACGGGTTTCTCTGAAGTCTTAGCTCGAGACGTCAGCTAGTTAAGTTTTGTCCATGCCGACACCTTGATTTCATTTGTTACTGTAAAATTGTTACAACCTGTGTTCTCTGCAAAAGATAAAGAAAAACGAACATGCAATCTGGGTTGTTTGACCAAACCTAATACATAAGCAACTATTGCTCGGAAGAAGCAATTAATCAATCAATCAATCAAATGTATTTTATAAAGCCCTTTTTACACCAGCAGTTGTCACAAAGTGCTTTCACAAAACAAAAAAATTACATTGCCCTTTAGCTAGAATTAGCCTTGAGCAAACTGGTCAAAACACGCTTATTATTGTTCCAGCTAGTGCTAGCTAGCACAATTTTGGTTTCATGTTCTTTAGCTAGCCATCAACGAGTCTCTGAAATGTGGCGATGCATCTAATACAATAGATAGTCCACGAGATCTTTTGATTGGTTTAGGTGTTTGCTTTGTTTATTCTGTGATCTGTATTTATGGAAAGGACCCATCAAGTGCGAAACGAAAATCGGTGGGTTCTTTGCTCCAACATCGACAGTTGGAAGTGACACTGCTTCAGACCGGTCAGTACGCTTTTTGTTAGTAATGATAGTGTCAGATCCTAATGGAGTTATAGAACCGATATACAACTCACTACCAGTTGATCGCGTAACAATTTGCATAGTGCACCTTTAATTGCCTAAAGGTGATAACTTCATGATATTTAGACCAACAACATTTCTGTAGTTCTAAATTTCAAAATTAAATTTGATTGGGGGTTTCTCTCATAGTGGTGGACGGTATGAATAAATAAGGATTTGAGGTTGACCTTGTTGCTCAGCAAATCTGACTTACAAGCTTCAATAGTGTTTGCACTAGTAGAAAATGCCCTTAATTATATCTGCTGTAATAGTGGAATAATGGTGTTTCACACTATCACTTTCCTAGCAGTGTTTTGATTGGTTGTTCACCTATTGATTTCTGCCTCTTTGGACTGGATTTGTTTCTGGAATGGAAATGCCATTTTCATTTTAGTGGTTGGGGCATGCAGTTAATGTAAAAATCGTTATCATTTCCTATTTGCTAAGTCTGCACTGTCAATTTGTGCTCATGTGAGAACATGCATTAAATAGTGTAGGTAATTGGTAACTGTCGAAATCACTGGGAAAGTTTCTATAATCCAAATTATTTTTACAGCTATTAAACAGTTCTTCTAAGCGGGACTAAGGATATGGACCGGGAGATTGAAATTCAATAAAGCAAACTTCAAAATGGGGGCAAATCCCATGTGCATTATTGTAAGTTGTTTAGTAGAAGCTATTATCCAAAGGTACTTACATTACTGAGTGCATACATTTCACAATCTCTTTGTACTGGTCCCCGCAGGAATCAAACCTACCACCCTGGCATATCAAGTGACATGCACTACCAACTTTGCAATATCCTATTTTATGATAATTCATCAAAATGCTTGGATTGGAACCGGGTGATATGGTGAAATAAGTCAAATGTACTTTATATTGTATATCTTTTAGATAGATATATTAGAGTCTATTCATTAAATGAGCACACAGTGAATTAATAAACATTAAGACAGGATTTACAAAGAAATTAAAGACTGGCTTTTACCTACAGGATTTAGTCTCCCGCTAAACCAGTATCATAGCATATCACCCTTTCCTAAAGGATGTTTACCAAAGTGGAATGTATCCTAGTAAAAACCTATGCTGAACAGTGATATCACAATTTGCACTGGTTAATGTATGATACATCTACAGTATATGAAGCATGGTTATGAGCAGATGTTTGATGGTTTCACAGGCCTATAAAAAGGCAATTGTGCTGCCTGTAGAATGCTGTGGTTTTGATGGATGTTGGGCAGTGGGGGCCTCGGACCCACCCTCAGACGGGCTTATTTATTCAGTCTGCTGTCTGCCCACGTCGCCCGCCGCTGGGCGGCATCCGTTAAATTTAGTTGTGTCTAGAGAGAAAAAGTATGCTAATGAGGCTCCTGACTGAGCTTGTTTGGAAAAAAATAGCATAAAAGAGAACACCATCCTCGTCTGGACATTCAGCTCCTGGGGTCAAGCTCTCTAAAGTTAAATATGCATAACGGGACGTAAATGTAGGAAAGCGGTGAGGGGTGTTACTTTGACTGTTCTTATGCAATTCATCTCTAATCGTGGAGACCTTTACCTCTGGTAGGAATATTTCTAGGTGTGAGGGAGACTATAGTATGCAAGAATATGACCCTGGCCAGCCCTAACTCACCATTGTTTCCTTATTTGAAAAAAGCATTTTCTCTGCCGACATTAATCAGACAACAGAGACTAGACCTGCTAAAGGGACTCAGGGGGCTGCTTTGAAGTAGGATGGGTCACCTGGGGAATGACAGTATCTGTGTAACCATGCAAAATTCCTGTTGAAGTAGTATTGCCACAGGGCAAACTGACCTCATTCCTGACCTATATGTTATTTGGTCAGGTCTGTCAGGAATGATTCTTTAAAATACTTGGGAGGTTAAAACTTAAATGTCATTGGTATCATCTTGCAAATGTTTGGCATCACTTCATTTTTATTTCATTGTGGAAAAGAGTCTGCTGCATTAAATTGTTTCTACATTTAAAGGTCCATTCTCATATTAACAGAGAGGGAGAGGGAGATGTTTGTGTTCTGCCTGTTGGGAACCCACTGCTTTCAACTGGATCGTAAAGTTCTGAAAACTATCAAAAACATTGCCTATGTTTATACTTCCCCTGTTTCAAAGATCTGTTGAAGACAGTTCAGTTCAATCAGCACAGAGAAAATGACTTTGGCGAGTCTACGAGGCAATTTCAAGGAGGGCTCCTCCTAAAACTGTTTCTTATTTTGTATCTGTTAGGAAGTCTGTCAGTGTCTAAACATACAGTTAAAGTAATATAGTTTGAATATAACTTAAAGTCACTCATTCACTCACTTAATCTTGATTAGAACACCAGAAATCAACCAATGGCACTGCTACTGTGATGTTATCCCCTATCAAGCCTAAAAGCTATGTATCTCAAACATTCATTCACAATGGCCCCAGTTCGTTGTATTAAAATCTACGTTTTGGCTTGACTATGCCGACAACAACTACCCACATGAATTCAAAAGGCATAATATCCAGGGATAGGGGCCCAGGGATCTTTTGGGGGGGGCAGAAAACCTCAGCTTCCATTTCGTCAGCTTTGTAGTATCACTCTGTCTTCATTTCAGCTCAAATTAATTTGACGAGCCAGCAGCAGGGCCATGTGATGGCTCTGTGTATGCTACACTTGTATCATTATTTCCTTTTGTTGTCACTTTGGTGACACTCAGAGCATCCCAGGGATTCAGTATTGATCCACTCAGACCTTCAAAAGAAATTCTGGATTGCATTTGTCTTCTATTGGTTGGTTTAAGAAAACAAAATTGTTGTGAACATGAGGTAGGTTGTGGAGGGGAGAGTACAATTGAATATGGATAAAGTATATTTGGAGTCTTATCATGCTCACTCTGTATGAATTGTTTTCATTCTATATGATGTCCTTAAAAACACAAATATAATTTATAAAAATCGAGTCTAGACACACATAAAAAGATATGAAAATCGTTCTTACAGTCATACTCTGGGTATTCATGTCATCACAAGGAATTGCTTTAAACACTGGTCAAGTCTTCAGAAAAAGAGTTATTGCAGAGAAATAGAAATTCTGTGCTTTTTCAACTTTGTAGCTGGGGCAAGGAGTAAACGTTGGATTTTTCCTAACTGTAGCATCCCAAAATCAACAATAAATCCCCCAGTGACAGTAGCATAACCTTGTTATGTGCATCAGGGAGGAACAATTTCATGCAAATGTGGCAAATGTGTGAAACATACTCCTCAGCCTTAAGGTTTCACATTTGCACCACTCATTAGCCAGACTGAGTGGAACAGCGGTTAAGACACTTGGGGAAGGGCAATCACGTGTTGCACATTAGAGAACTGATTTATCCCCTGTGTGGGGCAGTCAGAGAGTGAAGAAAATTAAGTGGGTGATGTCCTTTACAAAAGTATTGATATAAATAAATCCAAAATAAATTTGCATTATTAATTCTAAATATTATATCAATGAGCATCCGGTTTGTTAAGCTTAACCTACTCAGTTTCATCATGTAGCACTTGACATTTGTCAAATATGCCTGGATTCTATGATCCTTGGAGTATTGTTTACATCTCAACCCTCCTCATTGTCCGATTGGAAAAATACCCCAGGGCCTTCTTCCAGCCAGGTTTATCACAGCTTCAGTTGATTTAAACTTCCTAATGATTGCCTAAACAGTGGAGATGGAAAGTTTTAGGCATGTATCTGTTTTTAAACCGACGCTGCAGCAGTCCTTACACCAAAAGTCAGACTTAGGCTGCTGGACCACATTAGGCCGCTGAGAAACTGGTTTTATACCAGTACATATTGAAGCCTTGGTATTAAGAAAGAATGGACGATCTTTTCGGATCGGGAGCGTTTTTCCTGAGATGTTACAGGTCAGGGGAAATAAGCGTCTTGGTGATGTAGAATATTGACCGGCATTGATTTAGTTTGTCTGTGCGTGCTCCGGCCCTTGTTCCCCATTCACCTCTCTTCCCTTCACTCACCTCAATGATGTTTACTCCGCCGTGTCTTTGTAGGTGGTGCAGGATGGGAAAAGTCCAGATGATCAATAAATGTAAAAAATAAATATTATGGTCTCGGTATGGGTAGAAATAGGTTAGTATTGGAATAACATTTTGAATGAAAGTAAGCCCCGAAGTCAACTGTAAAGAAATGCTTCCCAGATATTGGAAAAAGATATGAGGTTATACTTGAATATAGGCTGAAAAAGTTTACGTTAACAGTAATTGCTCTGTTTGTACTAAGTTTATGTCTGAGATGCTTGGTTGCCATACATAGTTGTTCACGCTGGATGAAAAGGGAAAAGCAAATTCAGACTCTGAAATATGTAGAAGTCATTTGGTGGTTTTGACTGTGAGTGTGTCACCTATCCAGTGAACGCACACACAACACAGTGTCTTCAACGGACTGGCTTCAGGTGTCCGCCCAGGATCAATCCCAAATGCTACACTATTCCCTTCAAGAAGTGCACTATTACTATAGGTTAGCAGGTCCGTGGGAGTGTGTGTCTGGCCTTCGCTGTCCCAAACCACACACCGGTCTCCAGACCCAGTTACGTGCCTGTGTGTCGACAGAAGCTACACGTCAGCACATGAGGGGACAGGCACAGCCAAAACCTGACGCATCTTGTCTTTAAGTCCTTTTTTGCCCCCATCCTTTGTCAATGTTCCCTCCATCTTTTTCTTCCTTCCGGGAGAATACTGCAAGCCCAACAAGCCAGAAAACGTGACGATGCCGACCCCAGGGTCTGTGCCCTCGCTTGTTAAATAAAGGAGCTGACTGGCTGATTGATAGACCCTCACCAGTTCCTGCCCCTCACACGTTTCCCAGTTCACTGCCTTAAATAAGAATCCTTTGTTGGGCAGCCTGACTTGGGCATTTGTTAAATGTAGTGTTTGATGGATGGCACCAATTTTCCTCCAAACCCAGATGAGCCACCTAAGCACCTTTCCCCCCCCCCCGTTCCTCCCCAGGTAAACCCCCTGTGTGCAGCAGGACAGGAGTATTCCAAAATGGTATCAATCACAGCAAAGCTCACACCGCCGCAATGCAATGTTTCAATTATTCCCCCCTTACCCCCCCTTATTGGAATCCAAACGTCCCATTCCTCCCCATGTCCCTATAGTCATCCGGGAAAGCCCGGAGCCCTTTCATCACAGATGTGCCCTCCTCTTTATGATCCTAATTCATTTTTTGATTATTTTCCCAGTTTTCTTCACTTCAATCACCCAGTCTAGACCACAGCACGACCGTCCCCTCCTTACATCAATGTCTTACACGCCATACCAACCTCGGGGTGGACAGATGCTGCCGCCATCCCGCCCAAAAAACGTCCACCGTAACACACCGTATGGCTATGTCCGAAAGGCACGGTGCGAGATCCGCGCCGCACTGGGTCGGAGGCAGGCAGACAGCCGGGCGGCTGGATGGAGGAGATAAACAGATGCGAACACACGGTCTCCAGAGTGTCAGGTTCATTTGTTACCCAGTGAGAACAGACACATTCCCCTCAGACAGGGCCACGGCAGCAACAGATGGGAGGTCTGTGGCGGAATAAAAACCTTGAGTTAAGGATACGGATTATTTTGGCTGAGAGCTTTCGTTTCCCTTGTGAAGCATCCCAAGCAGCCAATACACTTAAGACTTATCCAAGCACTGTCAGTCCTCTGAACTCTTTATCTGTCCTTTATCTCTGTTGACTTGGATGTGCACCACTTCTGATGGATTTTCTGATTGTCCTTTTTCATATTAGCAATATGTGACAATTGCCGGCTTTTCAAGTTGTGCACCAAGAACAGACGTCATTTGATAATTAAATGGAAATGGTGCATTTAATGTATACTTCATTGCTTCTTGGATGTTGAATAATTCTGTGAGCATGATGTGTACATATATAAATGTGAATATACACTGTATACAGGCAATAACATTAAGCAGGTCAGAAATGGCTATATGAAATCAGATAGTCGAACATCCACACAAGTGGACAGACATGATGTGGTTTGAACTAGCAGCTTCAATGCAATTCATTAGATGTGTTTCTCACACTTGCCATGTTGCGATATTGATTACCAGAAACTCAATTGGATTTACCCTTGCATATATACTGACAAACAGTCCTTGGTCATTTTTAAATCATTCATATTGTATACTTTGAGCCAGGGTGGAGAGGGTTAAAAAATTTTAGACAATTCTGTTCCCACCAAAACAGGCAAGAACAAGCTTCTGGCTCTTTACAATCACTCAGGGCACTAAATGCAGTGTTAAGCTCTTGATTGAGATTAACTAAAGAATTAGCTATACAGCCAAAAAAGATGGGTGTGTACGCCTCGTTACCCATGGCTATTTAGTCTGGGTTTAGAAAGCATGGCCCACTTGACTTTGATTTAAGGGAGTTTAGGGGTGCTTGCAGAAAAGTAATCAATTCCACATTTGCATGGTAGTCTAGGCTATGGCTATTATGAACGGGTCCTATCTTTAATGGCTGCTATCTCATTAAAGAGGTAGTTCACACTTTGTAGTCTATATTTCTGTGGATGCTGTTGATATCATAAAACCAGGTGCAGCTCCTGATTGGCTGTGTACTCGGAGGCGGTGCCAAATGCGGACAGAATTTTTCTATTGTTTGGTGGGGTGCTGCTTGAGTTGAGACACACTGGCACAGGCTCAGAACAACTGGTGCCTCTCTTCTCCTGACAGGTGAAGACAGGACGGGGAGGGATGGGCCCATGCCAGGATTGAATCCTCCATGCTCTGTGTGTGTGTGGAACTGTATGTTATTTGGACAGGTCTATTGTTTTTTTTGCTTTGCTGTTGGTCACATGGACTTTCGTCCACTCAGTGTTTTGCGTTCTGAGGCTGTAATGTAAATCTTTACTGCACTCCAGTGGACAACACAGGTACTGCCACACACTAAAGCCTGCATGGAGTCTCACAACCAATGTAGTGCAGTCTTTATATTTAATGAAAACAAATTTGAACATATTTATGTACACCGACCTGATATTTTAATAGGACGGTCTCTGCTATAGACCCTACTTAACCAAGATGAACAACCATTGGTGTATAATAAATTAATGTTCAACATAACAAGTTAAAGAACCATTCCACCCAAACCGGCTGACATTCCAGAGGTTATATATTTTTTTATTAGTAACTACAAATTTCTGAAGGTTATTTGCACCAACAACTTTTTTTCCAGTGTTGCCTTTGTTATCTAGCTGCAGCATTTGAGTTATTCCCCTTAGAAGGCTAAAAAGCTACCCGATGCATAGTGCCCATTAGTTGACAACAGCTAGCCAACGCAACAGCTAGCCAACGCAATAGCTAGCCAATGTTTAATAGATGCAACTAGCATCTCGAGTGGATGGCTAACATAACTATGAACACCTAATGTTCGGTGCCATGTTTCATGTGCTGAAATTCCCAGATATTGTGATTAGTTCCTTTTCAGAGAAACAGTACATTCAACTCATAGGTAGCCAGTTCCTTTATCCAAAGACCATCATTATGTAGGAGGACACATGATAGAAAGATAACTGAATAGCAGTCAGAAGAGAAACTTGGAGTTTCAGCTTAAAAGAACCATAGAGGCTGACAGTCACCTTTAATTATTAGCTTTGTAAGCTGATTCCTATAAACCTCCAAGTTATGTTTGTGAATACTGTCATGGTAGCCTTTGCCTAGATGTGTTGCATAGCTTTGCTAACTTAAGTAAGCATTACAAGAGATGTTTAGAAAGACATCTCTAGCAAATATCTCTGGCAATATGCCTGTTTTCAGTGCACCACAGGTCACCTGGTCTGCTAGCTTGTGAAAAGAATAGAATGCAGGGGAAAGTGTTGTGAATTGCCAGCTACACACACATTCATACCCAGTCTATAAGGAGTTATGAGGATATTGTTGCCGTGCTGTTGTGTCTTTTAACACTGCAGCTTGTTTGTTGCAGATGTTTAGTTTATTAGTTCCCATCTGCTTCATTTCAAAAAGGGGCAGCCTTTTGGTGTTGGTCACCATGATGACTGTGACAGACAAGAGTTTTATGACAAGTCAATTAAAATTTGGACTTTAGCGTTATGCATGGAGTACTTGATATAGAGACCTGGACACTAATTTACAAAGTGGTCCATTAACATTGTGCTGTAAAGTAATATGATAAAATCCCTAGAACTTCATTGGTCCAGCCCACCCCCATACCAAGCAACTGTTCGCAATTGGTTGGCATAAGGCCCAATGCTCAGAGCTGGCAAAGCGGTCGGTCACTGAAATCCATGTTTCAAACTGCATACAGCTTTGAAACAGTAAATTACACACACACAACACACTCATGAACATGTTAGAACATAATCCATTAACTGTTTTTTTCAACCAATTATCCAACTTCACCACAAGATGGACCCTGCACTCAATGCCTAAATTGGCAGGTCGCCAGTTATAGGAAGCCTGAAGTTCTTGTATCCACATTACACTGGAATTATAGCGATCCATACACACCCAGCATTTGAGCCATTCTATCCCCTTAGAAGGCTAAAAAGATTGAGCATGGGACGTCAGATACAAAAAAGAGCATCTTAACGGATTTCATTGTCGCTTTAGTACAGAAACTGCACAGCCCCCATATAATACCAAAAACACGCACTCATACTACAAACACAAACACATACTGACTCCTCACATACGTAACGTCACACACTGTGTTTCGTCAATATTATCTTGTGCCTACAGTATGCATGGCAGCATAGTAACGTAACTCACAGAACAGACACCTAAAGCCACATGGTTCAAGCTGTATGCAGTTTTAGTATCCCTTTATAGTGTTTTCCTAGTGACTATGTACTTAACACAATAATAACTGATGTAACAACATTGTTATTATGTATTACATGGTATTCTAGTTGTTGATGAATCATTTGTTAAACTGGGAAAATGGTATGTGCAAGCATACATTAACTTGCTAAATGTTTTTTCATATGTTATTCCAATGTCAGTTTTTCTGACAGTTGTGGCATTGATTCATCACTCCTGATGGCACAACAAGCTGTGTAATATCAATATATGTACTTGTCTTAGATCAAACATATGTATAACATGCTGCAAAAGCATACTAGAGTCTACAGCTGTTGAATCACCCACAATCCTCTTAGAAAAGGTTTATAGGCGAGGTTATTGGGTGAAGTAAAGTTTTTTTAATCAAAAATTCAAATATTGTGTTCAGACCGAATGTAGCATAAAATTCTAACATAATACATTTAAGTTGTTGGTTTTATTCACAAATACATTAGCAGCATATTTAATACTTTATTAAAACATCATGCTTTTTGAACATTTAACTCTGAGCAAGCATACATTTTTTCAGTTAATATTTACTAAGCCCTTTTTTATAGTACATAGGGCTCAAGTCCATTTTGAAAGCACTGGTTTGTCTTCTCCTACTAACACTCCAAAATCCAAAAGTAAAGTTGCCTGTCTATCTTCTGTGCTATAAACAAAATGAACCAAACAAAACAATCATTGCAGAAAAGAAAACGTACAAATTGTATTGATTTCCTGAAACGTACAGACAGCAAATCGATGTGTGTGTCTCCTCAACCGAGACCATGGCTGTAAATCAATTTCAGCAAGGGGAGTCATTGACAGACAAAATGGAGTCCCTCCTAGGCACTTTCAGCAGTGTGGACTGTGTTGAATTCCCTATCAAACCAGACTTGCTGTCATAAATGCCCAATATGTACATTTGCCCTATTTTTGTGCTCACCATCCCTGAGTCCACGGCTCTTCCCTCCAGCCCCAATCATGTATTGATAAGGCAGCATCAATGTAACTTGTTGAATGGCTTCATCACTTTGCCATTATCAGTCCATGATGAGCTGTGTCACAGGAAGTTACAAAGCAGTCTCCATTCAAGAGTTGTTATAAAAAGATGATCTATAGACAAATCTCCAATTCTTCAGAGGTTGCATAAGGTTAGTGACTTGATGTTTCTGTTGGCAAAGCTGCAGAAACAATTGAAACTCTTCAGATGAGGGACACCTTATACTGTACTACACAAATACTAGGCAAATCATTTAATTTGAATACATTCTTTCACCAACTAATAATAACAATTAACGAATGCACAAAGTAATAACATTCTACCATGTTCGTAAGATGTTCGTACATTTTGTTCATAAAGACAACCCAGGCTATGCAATGAAGACAAAGGCAACATGACTTAAATTGTATTGTTCCTATAAATACAGAGAAAATAAAAATAATTACTACTCGCAATGTTAGTAATTAACATTGCATAGTCAACTGTGGCTAATACAGTCCAGTAACAGTGAGATAACCTCCACCTTGGAAAACCTTAGTCTCGCTGTCAGTTTCAAAGCATAGCCATAGTTGTATTTATTAAAGAATGCAACCTTGTTAGCAATCAGATGCTGCAAATAACAAAAGGGCATCTACAATTCTGTCATCTGTCACAAAAAGGACTTGCAAACAAACGGTGTCAAACAAAGGATTGTTAAAAGTCAATAAGGAGAGAAACATTCCCGAATCTCTCCTTGGTCGCTGTGAGTCATACATTCATTGCTGTCAGCGTGTTCCTTCATTGACGCGATGTAACGTCATTCTTACTGTTCACACACTGTCATGGAGGTGAACACTAATTACATGAAATAATGCAATGCAAATCAGCCTGGTGGTGATTGACTCACACAATCACTCTCTCACATTTAATCTGTCCCACATACAATCTAACTAATCCAGCATAGGTCACACAATGCTGTACATGCATAGATAAGCCCTTGCTCTCTGGCATAACTGTGCTTTTTGGCCTAGAAATCTCAATGCTGACACTGACTACAATCCAATCAAAAAGGTACTTAATATGAAAAAGAATTCATGCAGGGAATGAATCTAGGAAACTGAAAGTGGGAAACTGGGATATTGCTAGTCATATAAGGAAGTGGTAATAGTCAATGACTGTGTGAGAAATACAATAAATAAACAGGTATATCATAGAGAAAAAAAAGCAAAAGCACCCTGGGTGACCTACAGTTAACATGGGGAAAGCACACATACCTACTGTACACATTCCTTAAGGCCCAAACAACTGACTCACAAAATGCAGCATAACAATTACTAACATAGTCAATGATATTCAAATAACTGTCAAACCATGGTAATTATGGCAGCATTGCATTTGTTAAATTGCATTTAGGACATTCTGGACGGTAAAAAAATACATAAACAGTTAAGTTACATACTGGGTAAATGTCAGTTAAGTTTGCTCAGGCTTCACTGCACCTAAAATATTGAGTTTTCATTATTGTCTAATCAAACATTAATACCACCTATTTCAAGTCAGTGATGACTGAAATGTAAAAGCACAGTATGTAGCCAAAGGTTTGAGGATACGAAATTACAAAACTGACACTAATGTAAATGGGTAGTTTGTCACTTAAAAATGAGAAGGGCAATTAAGCTTTAGGCACTCAGTGTTGAGTCTGTTATTTTTATGTACACAAGTGCATCCTTAATCCCCATTCCTTATACATGCCTGTGGGAGATTCTCTAGCTTTTAACAAAGTATCTGATATAGTCCATAATAATTGTGTATAATCTGGATAATAGCCCATGTATGCGTTTGTCCATTTGCTCTTTACATACCTAGGACCTGCTGACATTCCCCTAGTCTTCCCTTCTTCAATTTCCTCAAAAGCAAATTAAACATTTAATTGACTCGATGTAGCTGGCATCTCTGCTTCCTGTTTCTGAGCAGCCGAAAGAAAAACCCTTCAGCTATTCCACATAGGTTTTTCAGGCTAATTTAGAATGTAAGGCAGGCTAAAATATTCCAAGTCATGGAAGAAGCAAGGTGCAGTCAAAACAAACCAAAATCAATAGTTTTAACTTGTGTGTAGCTACATTTGTGACATATTTAATGTTATTGTGCCATATTGTGGCTCCTAACTGCTGTAAAAGATCACAACTTAAACAGCTGACAAACATCTCATATAAGGCAGCACTGGCCTTGATTTTATAGACTCCCATGTTTCACACAAGCCTGGATAACTCTGGACACTACAGGGTGTAAAGCGCCATGGAGTACAGTACTGGAAAAGTGATCAGGGACTTAACCATTATTTCAAAACCATGGGGACTGTCTCTCTGTCACTCAAACTTGTCCTTCTCGCATCAGGCCTTCCAGACTCCTTAATTGCCAGTACGTCTGTAAAAGGGGACACAAAAGGGGAGGTTGCTAGGGCCAAAGACCTAACTGTCTCTGATGTCAACTGACTTGCTCCCTCCATCTCCCTATGCTTGTTCTGCTTTTCATATCATCTCAACTGTTCCAACTCCCAGGTAAAATACCATCCATTCATCAGCAAACGTTCCGACGTCCAAAAAGTTAAGAATAGGGTCTACTACTTATTCTGTGCTATACTACTACAAGGTAGGCTTCTGTTCGCTGCTTTGCTGTGATTTCCAAACTGGTGAAACATGAGCCACTATGCATCTGTTCATTATCAAGAGTAAATCCACTTCACTATAGCTCAATCAAAACAGCTGTTCGTAATTCAAGGTGTCACATCTTAACCGACATAACTTTCTTTCAGTGGATGTTGCTCCAGGAAAGGTTTTATGCAAATGCTATATGGAGTTCTGTTTGGCATAAAAAAGTAACTTTCTTACAGTTGAACTACTACATATGATAATTGTAATCCATATGCATAGCTACATTCCATATTAATTGAAAACACACCTGCAGGAAAGTTATCCTCTCATTGATTACAATAGTGATTTGAAATGTTGAAAAAAATAAGTGGCATTGCCCTGATTTTGCACAGATTCAAGCATGTCCAGTCTAGAAACCATTTCGCTAAACCCAAGTAAAATAAGCAATTTCATCCAGATCTACCGGGTAGTCCGTGAGATGCAGAGGCTCCTCATTATCAAATCGTTCTCCTTTGTAGCTACGCCAGTGCCCAGCTGGAAGATAGATGTCCCTCTCCTGCTTACCAGGCTCCAGTACTGGCGCAACCATGAGGTCATCGCCTATCAGGAACTGGGAGTCAATCTTATAAGCAGTCTCATCACCAGTGGCAATCCACCACAGTGGCCGAATGATGGGGTCTCCAGTGTCGAGCACCTCGCCAGCCAGTTCCAGAACCCGTGGAGCCACAATGCTCTCATGGATGGCAGTATACTTCCGAGCAATTTCCACCACCTCATTATCGTACTCCCAGGGGGGGATGGAAAACTGCATTGATGGCATGAAAGCTGACAATTCCAGCCAGCGGATGTAAAGCTCACGGTCCGGTAAGGTACGCTCACTATCAGTGCGGTTCAGATAGGCATTGCCGCCAATCATGTCTGGTAGGATGAACTGGTAGCCAAGAATGCTGATAGTAAGCACTGTGGGAATAAGGGACTTGAGACCTAGTTCATAGCCCCAAACAGAGTCCCGGTCAATGGGCCTGAAGAAGCAGGAGATGTTTTGGGACTGGTAGCCTGAACGCAGCTCAGCCCGCTCGTTGTACGGAATAGCCATCTCGGAGTAGCGACGCGTGAATGTGCTTGGGTCACGAAGGGGTGTCTTTGTGCTGAATTGCCAGGGCAGGTAGTTTGTCTCCCCTGCATCTAGCTTGAAAGAGGACACACCATATTTGGATCGTAAGGACCGCAGATGGGAAGCGAACCAATCGCGGGCTTCCGGGTTGGTGAAATCTAGAATCCCCCCGATGCCATTCCACCAGCTAACCAAAGCTGGAAGACGACCTGTAGGTTCTCGGACAAACAGCCCTCTTTCTACACAGGTGTGAAAATTTGCAGAGTCATAGTTTACAAAAGGGTGTGTCCAGAGAGAAACCAGAAAGCCATCTGATTTGAGTTTCTGAAACATTGCAGTAGCATTGGGAAACTTGGCCAAGTCAAATGTAAAATCCCCATAATGGACGGTGTATCGATCATCTAGCTCCAAGTGGCTACAGTTAAAACCATGCTTATGGATGTTGGCTGCGAACTTCAACAGTTTCTCCTGATTTATGTCAGTCTTGTGTTTCGCCCATGCAGACCAGATGGGATGACGGAACATGGCTTTGGATGGCACCTTGTTGGGCTTGTTGAAGTATCTGCGCACCATGTACTTGTGAATGGATGTGACGTCCAAGCCCACGCAGACTCTGTAGCTGAGTTGAGCACAAGGTGCCTCACCGGGACTTGGCTTGAAGGGGCTGTCATGGTACCTGGCCTGGAAGTACATGGTCTTCTCGGTGTCATTCCATCCAAGGTGAAAGGGCACAGAGTCATTGATCTTAATAGCTGTGGCATTGGAAGAAAGCCAATAGCGCTCCAAGATTCCTCCAAAGTCATTTCGGTTTAAGTAGACATCACTTGTGACAAAGGGTTTGGGAGCCTGCTGCCCAGAAATTGAAATAGGCCAATGCTGTATAGCAGTTTCAGCACCACCATACCAATGTGAGACATTATAGGTCATTGCGTGCTCCACAGGCAGATCGGGAACTAGTTCTTCCCAGCGTATACGGTAGCATTGCACTGTATTGTCAAACACTGTGTGGATGAAGAACTTCAGTTTCCTATCATTGGTGCGCCCACAGCTCAGTATTTCCCCTTCCTTAGAACAGGAGTCTAAGTCCAAGGGGCCAGACCTGTCATGCAACATTTAAAGAAGAATTAGTTACATAAAGAAATCACAATGCTTTTCATTCTCTCAAATTTCATACATGTTTGAAAATATGTGTCTAACAACACAATTTCCACAATAATTAGTAAGAGTCTGTGTATGAATCACAAACCTAAAAGACATTCTGAAGACAATAGAACCCGCATGGTTACGAATGATGTAGCCATCCTTGTTGAGGTCCAGAAGTTCTGTCTTTAGCAGTTCGGCTTTGCGCAGAGAACCAATGTAATAGCACCACGCTGTCACCGCAGCAACTACCAGCACCAAGCCAAGAACACTAGCAAAAACTAGGGGCCGAGCATCCCTCTTCATTTTCTGCTTGATGGCTGTACCATTGCTTACAGTGCCACCTGCACCACCTGGGACCACCTGGTACATTATGGTTAAGGTTAACCAGTCCCTAGGTGAAATACTAAGGAACGCCTTAAACTGCAGAAATTAGAGTAGATTAAGGAGTCTGACTCTTAAGTCACTACATAGAGATAAACAGTTCTTCTTCCTGTTTGCAGATACTTTTGAGGCCTAGCCGTGAAGTATTTCTCTGTCTGTAGCTGTCGCTGTCTTCTCCCACTCGTCTCATCCGTTGACCTGCCTGAATGGAAAGATAAGCAGGCTTTAGAAAGACTCCATGTACAATTTTTCCAAGCAGTTCTTCTAATTTAAAATTACCAAGGAATATATATTAGCCCCATTTTAAATTACATATTACATAAATATATATATATATACACACATACATATACATATACATATACATGTACATGTACATGTATATGTACATATATACATATATATATATATATATATATATATATATATGATCTTTATAGAACAAATGTTTCACTTAAGATCTAAACACTTATATCTGCATGTCATAATTGTCATATTCCAAATTTGTCCCTGTTTTCATGATTCTTGCACTTTTCTGATCTATAGAAGAACCCATATTTTTATGATATTGCTGACAATTTTTTAGTAAACCTCCCAACTATAATCCAGCAGTTATTATTTACAGAGGTTCTAATAAAAACAGCTTTTAGAGAAAATACATATTTGTCAGTTTGCACAAAGTCCAAGTTGTGGCTTGTGTACTTAAGTCAATTCCAGTTTGGTGAAGGGATCTACCACGATAAGCAATTAAGGTTAAGTGCCTTGATTAAGGATGTTTTCAGATTGTCAGCCTTGGGAATTGCAGGAAAATAATTCACACTACTTGTAAAGAGTATAATGAGTATCAAATAAATCTGCAAAATGTGATACCCAAATGTGCAGAAGTTTCTGGATTTTATTTGCATGTTAAGAGAAAGGACAGCCATAGCCATAAAAAAAATCCTGCAAGAATACAACATGTTGTCATTTGGATCAAATGCAGACCTCATTTGTATGCAAGCAGGTACATTTGAGTCGAGAAGCAGTGTGAATTCAAGCCTAATATGGGTATTTTGTTCTAAAACCCCACAAAAGCCAAGGAGAAACGCACACAAAACATCCTGTCCTGCTGAGGTAAAATAATGGCACCTTGCCCCACATTAGCGCAGCTTAAAGTAAATGTGCAACAATAGAAACAACCCTACAAAGCCATGGGGGTAGATTAGAATCATTATCAAACCAGGTAAGACAACAAACAGAAACACACACAAATCTCAAGGTTTCCCTAACCAGGCCAATACAGACCAGGGTGGTTCTGGGTAATTACACGGCGGATGTTAGTTATCAGGGTAAATCAAGACCGAAATTCAATAAAAGGCACATTGGGCCAAGGGATTTCTGTTTTCTGCCTCTCTCTGAAATCTCTTGTGTGCTGACTGGTATTCCTAACTACTTTGGGCCTTCATTGCCTGCCTAGGCTGCCTGGCGTCGGTCGATAATAAAGGATGCTTGTAGTTAATTAGCAAGCTAATGGTCTAATTCTGAGTTCAACCAGGCTTGCTATAGATTTTTCTCTCAACAGTAACGCTAACCATTCTTGAAGGTTGAGCACAAGATTCTACATTAAAACAGGCTGTGCCTGCTAGATAGAACACACAATCAGCATACCAGTACATGGGATACCCAAGATACAGTAGCAGTATTATAATTAGATGTGGTAGTGCTTGTGGCGCTGTCGTTTCGATGAACCAGCGCTAGTGACAATAGCGAAAACAACACGCAGCCCCAGTCCTCTGGAGGCGCTGCCTTCGGAGGCATTTTACTGGTGGGACCAACGCAGGGTTGGTGAGCAGAAAGGGGGCCGTTAGGTCACAGTCAGCTGTTTCCTTGCTCACATAAGCATGTAAGATACTACAGAGGATCTCCAAACTCACACAGGAAAGAACCTTGCCCTTTCACTGATAAGGACGTTGCCCTCTATTTTTATGTTAAACATCTTGTGTCATCCATCTTAGATGTATCTACTATCTTTGACACCACCACATATTTACACAGCGATAACCTACATGTTCCCACAAGTACATCTTGTTTCACGCCTTCCTAGAAAAGCAACAGCACTATCCATGACGTCATGTTTTTCTGTTAATGATCTGTGAAAGTTAGACTAAATTGTTGACTTTTCAGCTGATTTCTCATCAGCTAAGGATTCTGCAAATAACAGTATGAAAAAAACAAAGCGCTGACATGCAATATGCAAGATTGCGTTACAAAGTGGGACTGATATTTTTTATAGCAAACTATTTTTTATTATATACATTCTTGTAAGTGTTCTTATACATGTCTAATAATAATAGAACAAGGCAGAAAGTATATTCCAGGTACACAAAGTTGCCCACTAATGAAGATGGTAAATAAAGGTGATGCATGGCCCATGAGCTTGTGCTAATAGCTGTATCTCTCGAGATAATCAAAACCGGACTGTGTGCACAAGATACTATGGATTTAATTAGTACTCATACCCATTGGATTTTTGCACATTACTGTATGTTTAGTTACAAAGTGGGATTTAAATGGATTTCAGCTTTTTTTCAACAATCTCTACAATCTCTTTTTTTTAAGGTTCGGATTAGGGTTAGGTTTAGATTAAAAGATAAGGTTATTGAGAATAAAGATTTTGTTTTAACATTTTTAGGTTATTGGTACTCAAATAAGGGTCATTACAAGTAGCCTATATTATATACTTGTGCTTTGTAAAGCTTAGATTACACTGGGTCAGTGAAAACAGTAACTACAAAAACAGTAACTTTTTTAAGTGAACTTTTTTTAGGCTAATCAAAACTTAATGGTTAAAACCTTCACATTAGAAATTAACTATATATATATTATCAAAGTTTTACAACCACCCCATTTCCAAAAGATTTGGGACACTTTATTCAATAGAAAATTGTACAAAGACAACACATGTTTATGAGAAATGTTATTGTTTCTTGAAACATATATGCCCACTTTGAATTTGATGCCAGCAACACATTTAAAAAAAGCTGTGACAGGGGCAACATAAGACTGGAAAATCCCAGAGAGGATGAGTCTTTCAAAAGTAAAGAAAGGTAAGGGTTCACCACTCTGTAAGACTGCGCAGACAAATTGTACAACAAATTAAGAATAACGTTTCTCAACATAAAATTGCAAAGAGTTTGGTGATCTCATCATCGACAGTACATAAAATCATTAAAAGATTGAGAGAATCCAGAGAAATCTCTATATGCAAGGGAGAAGGCCAAAAAACAGTATTGGATGGCCGTGATCTTCGAGCCCTCAGGCGGCACTGCATTAAAAACAGACAATTCTGTTGTGGACATCACATAGGCTCAGGAACACTTCCAAAAACCATTGTCTGTGAACACAGTGCGTTGCTGCATCCACAAATGTAAGATAAAACTCCATGCAAAGAAGAAACCACAAAAAAACAAGATTCATAAATGCTGCTTACTTCTCTGAGTCCGAGCTCATTTAAGATGGACAGTACTTTACAATTAAAGTAGAAAGTTTAAAACTGTCCTGAGGTCTGACAAATCATAATTTGAAATGATTTTTGGGAATGTCGTGGAAAATCAACCACTCTTCACTAAAAACAAATGCACTTCAACTCAGGACTTTGTGAATCCAATAGACTTTAATGAAAATCATACAATAATGAAAGACATTAAAGCCAGGTCCTTCTGCAGATACACCTCTAATGTTCTAAGTCCGGACCATGGCTTTTATACAGAACTTTCACACATTACGCCATCTGACTTTATCTGGTTGGCAACCCCCCTTAGTGGGGTGCGCTTCTTATCTTCTACCTCCCTGAATGCTCGTAATTTGCGACAGTAATTCACATCCTCCTTATGGTTCATACTTGGGTCATGTCCATCATTGTCCACAAAGTTAGTGTTACGTTGAGCTCATGGGCCACACTCGGGTCATCTCTTATCACAGAGTACACTTTATGACCAGCTCATGGGCCACACTCTGGACACCCCAACAGTGGATACAAAGGCAGTAAACTTTAGAAATGCCCCTCTCTGGGCTCAAGGTAATTGCCAGCTCATGACTATCTCTCAGCATAAGACACATATATTATGATGAACATAAACATTATCTGTATGTTTAATCTCAGAAGCAATTTACTGTGAGTGTGGATTCCACGTTAATATGTTTCCAATAAAACTACATGATTATACATTGCACATTAATATTTTCATAAGTATAAGGTTATTTATGCATTTTATAGAATTATCCTCCCCAGGAATCATGGATGCCAAGTCCAGGCTAAATAAAGGGACCATCCGTGATGGTATTGGGGTGCACTAGTGCACATGGCATGGGTGACATGCACATCTGTGAAGGCACCATTAATGCTGAACAATATATAAAGGATTTGGAGCAACATATGCTGCCATCCAGACAATGGCTTTTTCAGTGAAGGCCTTGCTATTTCAGCAAGACAATCCCATGCCGCATTCTGCACATATTACAACAGCATGGCTCTGTAGTAAAAGATGCCAGGTGCTTAATTGACCTGCCTACAGTCCAGATCGGTCACCCATTAAAATCATTTGGTGCATTATTAAATAAAAAATATGACAAAGGAGACCCGAAACTGTTGAGCAGCAGCAATCCTATATCAAGCAAGAATGGGAACTCATTGGTCTACTCAAATCCCAAATTCTTACAGAGTATTGTTAAAATAAGAGGTGATGCAACACAGTGGTAAACCTGCTCGTCACAAATATTTTTTACTGTTACCGGTACTGAATTCCACTCTTGTTACTACTGCTGTAGGAACAGTAACATCAGTGACCAATCTGCAGTATATACAGCATATCTGAGAAGGCAGTCAGAGTAGCTACAACCAAAACTTCTTAAATTGTAAATGTATCACCCATTACCCCAGTTATTATCTGAATTTCTTTATCATTACTATGAACTGAATAAAACCAGACACATTAAAGGTTATTGAGAATAAAGATTGTTTTAAAATAAAGGGACAAACCACACACATGAAGTCCTTGCATGAAACCAACTAATTATCAAAGGTCTAAGATATGGAGTGTATACATACACTCAACTTTTCTTTTTCAAAACACCTAGGCCTTCAATGAACCTTTGACACAGGAAGTTAGAAAGGATGTTGCATTTAACGCTAAACCTAATCCTTTTGAATGAGGAAGTTTTTAACAATATTAACAACAGTGACTTGAAAATGACAGAGCTATTTGGCCAACCTGAACATTATTTATTTAATGTAGTTGATTTTTCATTTTTTCTGTTGTTCAATAAATAACTATAATACCTTATAGGTAACACTTTATGATAAGGGTACATGCTCTACCATTAATAAATGCAGTAGTTAACATACGAAAGATGAACAAAGACATTAACAAACAGTTAATAATTCATACTATTAAAACAGTTAATAGTTTATTAATGATTTACAAATGCATTAACTAACAGAGTGTAGTGTCATTTGTTCATGTTGAGACAGAACATGAACTCATGTTGTTAGTTAGTGATTCTTAATGTACGATAATTCATCACTTTACTTAAGGGGCCACAAAATAATGAACTAATAGTGAAGTATCAATTAAGGGTTTATAGCTACCCATGTGTCTTCAGTGTTAAGGTAGGATAATTTATCACTTTACATAAAGGGACACAAAATAATTACCTAATAGTGAGGTACCCTTTATTAATGCTTTACTCCGGCTCAATGGTTACTCAATGGGCCAAGAGTATGAACAAATGGTTTATTGTTAAATTACCAGTGATAGCACATAAACCTCCCTTCAAGAATGACAGGATTAACTAAGTGTAGGATTTAAAGACAATTTGTAAAACAACCACTCTGGGAACATGGACATCATGTTGGAAGAGCTCAGTAATGTCTTTTCAGTACACGTGTACACAGGCAAAATAAACATAATCAGTCAAATTTAATTTTGTCAAGACCTTTTTACATCTGATATTTCACAAAGATCTCATACAGCAGTAATGTTGTACTTGTGTGTAACACCTTCATGTACAGCTAATGTAGTAAAATCTGGTATAAGGACTAGAAAATTGCAGATTACCTTAATGTTAACACGAATACAACATGGCTGAGCAAGCAAGCAGTGCTAACCGAAACTAACAAACACTTGACAGGAGCTAGCATACTGCAAACTGGAGACAGCTAACAGGAACTAGCTAATCGCTAACCCTTACAGTGCAACAACTGCAAGTTAATAAACTATACAATTACAAAATTCAAATTCATATTAATACTATGGATATTGTCAGAAGTTTTGTTTTAGAAAATAAAATGTTCATACATTACTGTAAAAAATTCGGGTTTTCCAAAGGAAGGCACCACCATAATGGCATTTTACATTCAACATAGGTTTTCTGTCTAGCTCATAGTTTTAAAATTACTATGCTTTCCCAACTCTCTACATACATTTTTACAGGCAAGTGTCGAAAAGTCCAGTGTACTTTTGTACATTACCGGCTTGGAAAACGGGATAAATTAATAGACAGAAAACATGTTTTTTCCTGCAAGAGATACCAGAACGCCCATGTGTTTGTTTGGATCGAATTCACTCCCAATGCAAGACGAACACGTCTTTCTGCCCCCTACTGGCCAACCATAGTAAGTGTTCTTTAATGTATGTAATGCATCCCCATTTCTAACACATAACCCTAAATGCGACCATAGGTTTTGTGCGTGTCACACCAATTCGAAGACCCAAGTAGCCAGCCGAACTTAATAATAATGACTGCTGCAATGTAATCATATTAACAAATTGGATTATCTTATGAATAATGTGTATTACTTAACATATTCATGCAAACAACTAGCTACGTTAATTCATGTCCTGCAATCATTAAACATTAAACAAACTGTGTTCCCGCAAAAAACGACATGAGTCTGTCCTGTGTCAACATGAACAAATTACACTACACTGTCAGTTATTGCATTTGTAAATCATAAATTATTTAAGGGTTATCATTATTACCTGTTCATGTCATTGCTCATCAGTCGTTAATGGTAGTTTATGCACGCTTATCGGAAAGTGTTGCCTACTTTCCATTGTATTGACATTCAAAATGTGGAGGAAAATAAAAATAGGACTTAATCACTCCTGATTCATTTTGTACAATATATAAAAATCATTGTATTCCTAGTTGTCCTCTACATGTTTTCATTATAAACAAAACATTCAAAATGAAATCAAAACAATTCCTCATCTTACACTTTTTACACGTTTTTTTACTGGTGGCAACGGTGGACCCAGAAAATACACCATTTTCGTTGAATGATCTAGCTATGCTAATTAGCATTTTTGTCAAATAAACAACCATGAATTTCAAAGACACATGTCTCCTTCACCATTCGGTGTAATCATTTTTGAAATATTTATTCGCAGAGTTCAAACTGCAAACCAACTAACGTGTACTTGAAAAGCAAGAGATCCTCGTATAAACCGTACACAACATAGCGAGTAGTGCGGTGCAAAAGCGTTATGAAACAATAATAATAATAATGAAAGTACAAGTAACTAAACAGTAGTTACATATCTAACGATTTCAACAAACCAAAATATGTCTGTAGAACACGACCCCTACGGTGTTAAAAATGAAAATGATCTGCATACTCACATGTTGCATTTGCGAAATCAAATATCTTCCGTGGCGAAGTATCTCAGAACTTACCAGACAAAGTTCACCATAATAGGAACTGAAGTATTTTCACAGTAATAACTCCTTCGTCCTCTCTCCTAAGTTCTCTCTAGCTCGTTGGGAAAAAGGTTAAAAGTAATCGAGGACAAATACGAAAATGCTTGTATGGTGAAATGCAGGGCAAAATCCTAGAGCTAGTTGGTTAGAGGCATAGAGAAGAATAGAGGTCTCAACTGTGTGGATGTGCCAATGTTGTGTTTTCCTGTTCGGGCAACACTATTGATGCCGTCTCCCTGATGAAGTAGTGAATGAATTGCCGGATCTGAGGAACTTATGTGGCTCTGCCAATTATTTGTTTTGTTTGTTTAAAAGTATTAACTTTGATTGAATACTTATTGAAATATGCATTTAAATATCTGAAATGCTATTTGGTCCATGAAGCAAGATTGACTCCAGCTCATATCACATTGGTTTATTGATTTTAAACTGCGGGGTGCATTGATTGGGAGGTGTTAAGAAATGCATTTATTACAGTCTACAAAATTGAATTATTAATAGAAAAATTAATTATCGCTCAAAATTAAACAGGTGATTTAAAAATTGAATTGCTCCCTTCAATTGCTGATCTACACACCATAGGAGGCTTCCAATGATCTATTTAACACTTCAACATGCACTCATCCTTTTCTCTATACCTAAAGGAAAAGTTAGCTATTTTTGAACCTGGTGTATTTTTTCAGACTGTAGAGACATATTTTAGTTGGAATCATTACAGTTAAGAGTTTTTTTTTAAGGAAGTGGCTACAGTGGAAGTGAACGGGCACAAAATAGAGCGTTCAAAAATACATTATATATTCGGTTTTCCAAAATGGGACGGTCAGGGTACATTGATAGGTCTCTATGTTCTCCGAAAACAATTATTGACAAAACAAGCATCGTTTCAATGGTTATCTCTATTTATTCTTTCTGGGAAATGTACAGATCGCTGTGCGCGTGGATGAATCTGTCTGTGAAGTCTGTATCCGTAACAGGCTTTGTTTACAAAACAATAGCTCGTGTTAGCTAATATAGACTACGAGCTCAAACTAAAATGCCAGAAAGTTGTATTAGCTGTTAGTAAAACAACACAAATCTGTGCAAGGAGCATTTATCTTGTAACCGGCTTTGTTTACAAACTTAGCTTACGTTAGCTTGTATAAACTTCTAGATAAAACAAAAATGTCAACAAGTTTTATAAGCTGCTGGACATCTCCTGTGCACAGCTATCTTTAGATCACCCCACAGATGTTCAATTGGATTCAGGTCTGGGCTGTGGCTGGGCTATTCCAAAACATTAATCTTGCTTTTGTGGATTTGGATGTGTGTTTTGGGTCGTTATCGTACTGAAAGTTGAACCTCCTCTTCATCTTCAGCTTTCTAACCGACGGTTGAAAGTTTCGTGCCTAAATTGCCTGGTATTTGGAGCTGTTCATAATTCCCTCCACCCTGACTATGGCCCTGGTTCCAGCTGAAGAAGAATAGCCCCAAAGCAGGATGCTGCCACCACCATACTTCACTGTGGGTATGGTGTCCTTTGGGTGATGTGCAGTGTTGTTTTTGCGGCAAACACACCATTTGGAATGATGGCTGAAAAGTTCAACCTTGGTTTCATCAGACCATAACACATTTTCATTGTTTTTGGGAGACTTTGTATGTTTGTTTCTGCAAACTTCAGCCGGCCTTGGATGTTTTTCTTTGTAAGAAAAGGCTTCTGTCTTGCCACACTACCCCATTCATATGAAGAATACAGTAGAAGTTTGTCATAGGTAGCACACGGCCAGCACTTGCCTGAAATTCCTGCAGCTCCTTGAATGTTGCTGTAGGCTTCTAGGATGCCTCCCTGACCAGTTTTCTTCTAGTCTTTTAATCAGTTTTGGAGGGACGTCCAGTTTTTGGAAATGTCTCTGTTGTGCCATATTTTCTCTACTTGATTATGACTGTCTTCACTGTGTTCCGTGGTATATCTAATGCTTTGAAAATTTGTTTGTACCATTCCCCTGACTGATATCTTTCAACAACGAGATCCCTCTGATGATTTGAAAGCTCTCTGTGGACCATGGCTTTTGCTTTGAGATGCAACTAAGAAACTGTCAGGAAAATCCTACTAAAAAGCTTAACTTTGTGTGATTAATCAGTCAGTTTAAATGAGGGCAGGAGTTTGAATGTGATTGGTTAATTCTGAACACAGCCACACCCCCAGTTATAAGAGGGCACACTTATGCAACCAGGTTATTGCAACATTTTTCCCCCTTGAAGATTTCAGTTTGTTTGTCAATTGAATTGTTCACATTATTGGTCACATTAAATGTGTATAACGTTCTGACATGATTTATCATTGTCTCATTCTTTTACATCACAAAAACCTGGCATTTAAATGATGGTGTGTAGACTTTTTATTTCCAGTGTATGCATCAGGTGGCATTGACTTTCAAGCACTTATCAACCAGGCTGTTTTGGAAACCTTCCATGTCCCCAAAGAAACGGGAAGAAGCAGAGGCCGAAGGGACCAAGCAGACAACTCTCAATTCTGAAAGTAGACATGTAATAGCTATTTGGATAGTTCTGCCATAAGTCCCGTTCTGCAAGAATAGTATGGGAGCTACTGTAATTATTAGTACTACAGAACATTGGCACAATTTTGAGCATGACTGATAACATTCTGGAGTGATGGCCTGTCTTTTAGACAATTGGTTAGATTTCATTTTATTAACCCAGAACGGGATTGCACATTCTTGAAAATGTTAATACATGTCCATAAATTGTGCTTGTTGCTAGCTAGTAAACTTCAATGAGGTCAGCCCCGTAGATCAGCTGTTTTGAAACAGCACCACGCTGTTAGCTCGAGTGTGGAGGTTTAAAGATGTTGTGAGATGCATAGTGTATGACAAGAGTTTGGTTTCACATAGAACATTACCATTGATACAATGCTTGTTTTGGCACAATTCACAGGAGAACATACACCATGGCCTTCCCATTTTGGAAAACAGAATGTATCATATATTTTTGAACGCTACATCAGTAGCCCCATTCAGTTCCATTTTATAGGGAGACTGCTGGAAAAATCAGAAAACACAAAACTGAAATAATGTTAAAAAATAATTCTATGAACTAGGATCATGCTAGATAATCTGTAAATAGGTCCCAGGTTCAAAATAGCAAACTTTTCCTTTAAAGAGCAATCCAACCCCAGAAGCACAAATAATAAAACTCCAATCAATTAATTAACACATTTTATTGGCTGATCAATAAAACAGCTTGAAAATTGATACTTGTGCATTTCTGAACTAAACATGTAGCTCTATATCTTCTATGTTGGGACACCTACAACTGACCAAAAATTTATATGATTTTAAACCATCAGTGCATTAGTACAATTTATTCTATCTTTATTTCCTTTGGATATTTTAAAGTTTAGGCTATATTTATATTTTTATCTATATTTATATTTAAACAATTCAAGTGAATGAACTGCATTTTTGTTCTTTTTAAAAGCACACACTGCAGAAGACTTCTGATTGAACATGTGATCATGAAACACATTTCAGCGTAGGTATTCAGACATAAACTCTGGATGAATGATATAGTGTCCAGCCTGGGAAGGTTTCACCATGCTGAAGCAGCTGTATCCACCACTGTAACACAACAAAGTTGATACAGGCACTATTAAAAGTCGGCACTTTGTGGAAATCCATCATACTTTCTGAAGTATGGGTCCTTTAATTAACCTAATATGATCATAAAGCATGCTCAAATGACAAAAATGGTGTTAACTTGTATTCATACAATTTTTGCTGAACAATAAGTTGCAGCCATCTTGAAATCTTCTGGTCATAGATGTGCATGGTTACTTCTCTCTGGTCGCAAACAATGACAACTATTAGCTTAAGAAAAATACCCATAATTGAGAAAGAGTTTTACATATACATTTAATTGAAAGGTATATTAATAGTAATTGTTCTTCACCACCTACTGTACACCACATTATGAAAGTAATAGAAAAATTGGAATTGGATGTTTATTTTATATGTACCCCTGGAGTTAATACTTGATGATAAGCAACTTTGGTAGCCATTTCAACGTGAATAACTCTGATTAACTGACAAATCATTAACAGTTTTTGTCAAAATTGAAAAAAAAAAAATATATATATCTTTAGCATCATTGTTGGAAAGCAATGTAAGTAGGATTCAAATGCTAATTTGCACTGCGTACAGACCCCTTCACTTTCTCCACAATTTGGTGTGCTATAGACTTATTTTGTAATTTAATACATTTATTTTTTCACAATCAATCCACAAGTAATATCCACAAAGACATAGAGAATTTTTTTTTGGGACATTTGTGTCAATTACAAATAGAAAAACTGAAATATCTAATAAGCATTTAGACCATTTAAAAAGTGTCATGCAAAGGACTTGCATAAAATTAAAAAAGATAAATAATAATATACTCAAGTAATTAAAAAAAATAAATACATGAATTGTATTGGTTTTTCTACAAAGTTACTGTTTCCAAGACATTCTGATCTTGTTTAGCCAATGAGTGTTTATGAAGTTGCAGCTATTGGATCCACTCAACTTGCCAAAAGTTGTGAAATACATTTCTAAACATGGGAAACCATTTATTGATGGGAAATATCGAGCGTATTTCCACAGTAGTTGAGACTAAACATGTAATACGTAAATAGTTTTGATTTGTGGTTTAAGATGTGCTGGTGGTGTTGTTTTGCCTGGTTCATTCTATGTGTACAGTCCCCTCCAAAAGCATTGGAACGGCAAGGCAAATTCCTTTGTTCTTGATGGTCACTGAAGACATTTGGGTTTAAGATCAAAAGATGAGTATGAGACAAGAGTTCAGAATTTCAGCTTTCATTTCCTGGTATTCACATCTAGATGTGTTAAACTTAGGACATATCACAATTTGTATTAGACCACAGTATTTTTAGGGGAGTAAAATTAATGGAACAAATAATCTTAAAGTAAATAACATTTAATATTTGGTGGCATAACCCTTGCTTGCAATAACTGCCTCAAGCCTGCGACCCATTGACATCACCAAACTGTTGCATTCTTCATTTGCGATGCTCTTCCAGGCTTTTACTGCAGCTACTTTCAGTTCTTGTTTGTTTCGGGTGTTTCTCCCTTTAGTCTCCTCTTAAGGAAGTGAAATGCATGCTCTATTGGGTTAAGGTCAGGTGATTGACTTGGCCAGTCTAAAACCTTGCACTTTATACCCTGATGAAGTGCTTTGATTTGTTGGTAGTGTGATTTGGGCCATTGTCCTGCTGCATGATAAACTTCCTCCCGAATAGTTTCAATGCATTTCTCTGTAAATTGGAAGACAAACTGTTTCGGTACACTTCTGAATTCATTCTACTGCTACCATCATCAGTTACATGAGCCTGTTCCAGAAGCCATGACCATGCTTCACAGATGAGCTCGGATCATAAGCAGTTCCTTTCTTTCTCTACACTTTGGCTTTTCCATCACTTAGGTAGAGATTTATCTTGGTCTCATCAGTCAATAAAATTGTGTTCCAGAACGTTTGTGGCTCATCTTTGTACCAACACAGTGGACCAACACCAGCAGATGACATGGCACCCCAAACCATCACTGACTGTGGAAACTTTACACTGGACTTCAAGCAACGTGGATTTTGTGCCTCTCCTCTCTTCCTCCAGACTCTGGGACCTTGTTTTCGAAAGGAAATGCAAAATTTACTTTCATCAGAGAACATAACTTTGGACCACTCAGCAGCAGTCCAGTCCTTTTTGTCTTTAGCCCAGGCAAGACACTTCTGATGCTGTGTCTTGTTCAAGAGTGGCTTGACACAAGGAATGCGACAGCTGAAACCCAATTCTTGCATAAGTCCGTGCGTGGTGGTTCTTGAAGCACTGGCTCCAGCTGCAGTCCACTCTTTGTGAATCTCCCCCACATTTTTGAATGGGTTTTGTTTCACAATCCTCTCCACGGTGCGGTTATCCCTATTGCTAGTAAACTTTTTTCTACCACATCTTGTCCTTCCCTTCGCTTTCTATTAATGTGCTTGGACACAGAGCTCTATGAACAGCCGGCCTCTTTAGCAATGACCTTTTGTGTCTTGCCCTCCTTGTGCAAGGTGTCAATGGTCGTCTTTTGGACAGCTGTCAAGTCAGCATTCTTCCCCTTGATGGTGTAACCTACAGAACTAGACTGAGAGACTATTTAAAGGCCTTTGCATGTGTTTTGAGTTGACTAGCTGATTAGAGTGTGGCACCACATGTCTTCAATATTGAACCTTTTCACAATATTCAAATTTTCTTAGATACTGATTTTGGGATTTTCATTAGTTGTCAGTTATAATCTGCTAAACTGGAGCGTGGTAATGGCTTCCTCACTCTAGCAATTAACTGCCTGACAAACCAGTTCTTCCTGTTTTAGTCATTGGCAGGATTAAGACGCTGGCAGGTCACATGCACAGTGGAGGAAATAATGTTTTAGTAAATTTGAGTTTAGAAACAATTAAGGCTGTGTGCTACCTAAAATAATTAATAATGGATAATGGATATACCACGGCCAAACAAAAAATATTTCGTATAGTTGTTCGTTTTTTTCCATTTACAAAAACTACCCAAACTCTTTGGGAAACAATCAGAACAGCAATGGACATTTGAATGTTTTTGAACCCAACATTGAGCATCGTTGCCACAACACAGAGGGCCTTGAAATAAAATACACAATTAAGTAGCCGGCAAAAGAAAATCTTCCTCAGGCCTTTTAAATGTCTGCTAGATTCAGCCTCTCCAAGGTTGACTCAAGAGCCTTACGTTGATAGATGATGGTCAGTAGGTCCAGATAACTGACAGCATGGCAACAAACTTAGTGTTTCTTTTAGGCTTAGCTAGACAGGCAGTTAGATATGTGCATATAAAAAGCTTGAATTGCACCCAGATCTGAAGAAATAGTAGGATTAATAAAGAATTGGCACTCTGCACGAAAACACTTGCCAATTTCTGCTTGTGTCAGGACTTGTAGAAGAGCTTTTAGCAACAATCATAACATTTAGTCTTCACACAGCCCATACAAGGCTGGAATGCCTTCTGGACTGTATATGAATATCATTGAGTGGCCCAGCCAAAGCCCAAATTTGGTCCCCATTGAACGTTTATATAGAGATCTTACAGAGCTTGAGCGAATCTACAATGACAGATGGGAGAAATTGCCCAAACCAAAGTGTGCACAGCTGATAGAGGCATAACCAATAAGACTCAAAGCTGTGATCGTTGTCGAAGGCTGTTTCACAGCCATGGATGACTGATGTGACTTTCATCAAGTACTGGACCAACTTGGAAGAACTATGCAATCGAGGCATCTTTGTTAATTGTTCCCCCGAAAAATCTCTATTTAATTACAATGTTTTAGTATTTAAATGTTTGAAGACAGGATACAGTAGGAGCAGACACAGGGGTCAGAGGGAAGAATGGAACCTGGATTCTCACCAAAGGGTTAGTTTCAGAAGGGAATGTGGAAACCAACCTCTGTCCCTACCTCAGCACACCTTCATCTGGCATTGTATCACAAAATAAATCTGTCTGTAAACATGACTATAGTATTGCATGTTGGATTTGACACTCACTTAATATATTCAGATATCTGTGGTAGGCTATTCAGTACAATGTATTACTAAGAACATGCATTCAGAGAAGACAAGTCAGAGCATGTACTGTACCATAAATCTTGTCTAGTCTCTGGGATGGATTTCCAGTTGAGTGCATGAGAAGAGATGTGCCTAACTGCTGGGAGGCAGCAATTTTGAAATCCCATTTTATGTTCAGGGTTTGAGTGTCTCCTGTCAGTTATTTGGAAACATTGGAGATACAGCAGTGGTTAACACAAGAGGGAAAAAAATATTCAGGCACTTGTTTTCTCGATACATGTTGACAGTATGTCTACAAGCAAAGGTAAAAATAAAATTCAAATACTGTTTACACATGAAAAAGTTAAAGTTGACCTAGGTCCGAGTTCATATATCAGACTCTCACCGGTCTATCTGTGGTGAATGTGCGTGGAGATCACCACAACAATGCTGGACGTTAGTTAGGTAACCATCTGACCTCTGTTGTAAGGACTTGGAGGTGTTCTTATATTCAGGTCTGTGGAAGTGCACTGTATTGTTACAAAAATGTATGAAGTACATGTCTAATTTGAAAACATAAAAAAGGCACATACCTCTGTGTGAATTTCAGGTGAGGTTGGAATTGCATAGGATCTTTCATGTGTTGTTTCTGTTGCCAGCCTGCAGAGGGCAGCACACATGTTCTGGATGAGCTGAGTGCTGGCATGCAAGGTGGCTCTCTATCAGCTGCTGCCAGAGATCATGCGAGTTTACCATCACGTACAAGAGCCACATTACACACAACAGCAATACCACTATATTGTACACTAAACACACGACAAGGTGCACACATACACACACTCAAAAACAAACACAATGACTTGTTTGTTGAACTGGTAAAATGTTGGGGCCACTGAATGGCACAGCTGTAAAGTCACTGGCTGTCAGTCAGCTGTGTCATTCCTAGATTGATTAGTCCAGCAATTCCACAGAGAACGGCACAATTGGCCAGTAATAAAATATTGTTGCTTTGCCCATGGCCACAGGAAGATGTTTTGAGCAGGGCGCACTGTGGAACTGAACGGATATTGAATGCACGGGAGACACATTCCCGTCGGCCATAATGATACGCATCTCATTGACCGACAAACAGATTACCGGAATCTCGTCAGAGAGGGTTGAGGCTGCATCAGAGTGGGCTGCAATCCCAGCCCTTCCCACAGCTAAGGCCTTGCCCCTTCATGCTCTAGCAGCTCCTTGTGGTCAGTTTGGGCACCTTAGAGCTCAATCGAGGTAGAATGGAGCACAAACAATCATACCATTCTTCTGTTGAAAAGACAAGTGTTTAACAAGTGGGAAGAGTGGGCGGCCATTGTTTTCATGAGCAGCAGACTGGAAGATTACACGGGAGGCCCTGAGGGTCTTCTCCATTTTTCTGGGCAACAGAAAGTCCTATACGGGCAGACAAGAACAGGGAGAGAACACGTCAGCCTGGGGACAGTGGAGATAGATGGATGTTTGGCTCATGGAATGCATTGTGGACAATTATGGGAATGCAAATTTAAGAAGAGAACTTGGTAACAGCTTCAGGGAAAATGTGTGTCTGAAACAATGTGGTTCCTCACTGTAAAAGGATTGAATACTACTACTTAACTCTTTCCAGTCTAGGATATTCAACCACATTTACGTGGCTGTTTATTAACCAGTTTCATAATGAAAGAGAAAATTAGGCCATCAATGCCTTTGGCAAGACCTGCTATGCATTATATCTATAAACAATTATACCTATAACTATTCATATTACAGGTGCATCATTCTATTTTATTCTTCTTTGAGACCGACTTTGAATACCATTGGACTACAGAGACCTAACTTTTTAGGCATTAAGTCATCAAGACATAAATGTAACGTAAATACAGTCACAGGTAAATTGTAGGGCCAACCGATTGACCTGTGACTGGACTCATGATAAAGCAGTTCCTTGCTTTGTTATTCACTGCCTGTGAGAGAGAATGAAATTGTTACATATACCCCATTTACACACACCCTAAAACACCAGCAATTTGACGTTGCTGTGGAATAAATGTAGTACACAGTGTTGAACGAGTTTCTTGGGACTTCTCGAATGGAACAGCCTACCTTTCTCAGAATGACAAACTGATGGGTTTCAGAAGAGTTATTTAGTTTTTGAGCCTGTAATCAAACCCAAAATTGCTGATGCTCCAGATACTCAATGAGTTTATAAAAGGACAGTTTTATTGCATATTTAAACAGCACAACAGTTTTCAGCAGTACTAACATTATCGTAAAAAGGTCTACACTTATTTCTGATACATTTTGATGTTATGTTAATGGACAATTTTGTTTGCCTTTCTTTAAAAAACAAGGACATTTCTAAGTAACCCCCAAACCTAGAAGGTTGTGTACGTTTTCCTGGCCCCAGGCCTATTTGGTTGGCTTTAATATAATTCTTTATTAGTCAGTCAATCTTGGTATTTAGTACTACCTGGCTAAAATATTAAACAATAAACTTTTATGACCTGTTTGTGAACAGAAACATCATTGCTATTTATAAATTATTTTGGGCTGTCTTTTGGGTCCTAAATGTTCAATTTTGTCCTGGGCCCTGGGATTCCTGTTGGCGTCCCTGCTAAGACGTACACACAAGTCCATGTCTCTAACCATTAACTGAAAAGTGAATAGTTACTAGGCAGAAGTTCTGAATTTTTAAAGCCATGTATTCAGAGTGCAGAACCGGACATTTTGATTTTATTCAACTAGCTAACCTGTGGATCCAGTGCTGGCTCAAGATTTTTAGGGGCCCTAAGCTAAATTTGATTTGGGGCCCCTCTAGCAGTCAGGGGCCCTAAGCGACTACTTATGTTGCTTACATCTAGAACCGACCCTGTGTAGATCCAGCATTGTCTGTCTGAAACATAAACCTTTCTATTCATAAATTCTGCAGTAAGTCTGGGCAGACAGGAATGTGAATGTAGCTAGCCTGAGTAGACTGGAATGCAAACCTCTTTCATAGCTATAATGAGTGGGAGATCATAAGAGTAAAACAGTGATATCACCATGTTAGATATATCAAATAAAATCTGAAAATAATTGTATTTGCAAGCTGAATTAGTTCTATGGAACCTTTGGGTGAGAGGAATTCTACCTAGGCGTTGACATTGGGAGTACCTGTGAACCCCACCTGTCAAGAGGGGTAATTTGTTTAGAAGCTAAATCTTGTAGCCTAGCTTTTGTCAGTGGTGGAAAACGTGTATGATGCAGTCAGCATGGGCATAAAGTCATCATTGATAAGTATGTGTTATTCCTAAGTGTAAAAAAAAATGCACACAAAGAATTGTCACAATAGCTCATATCCAAGTGCTAGTTGGTCAATAGGATTATTGTACACACTAAGCAGTGTTATTTTACACATTCCATTTGCAATGCAGAGACTCAAACGGTGTTCCATGATGATTTTAGTTCTGCATTTCCAACAGTCTACTGGGTGGTAGCCTGCATCTCTAACCGCTAACCATTTAACAATGGGTAGTCTGTTAATCATTTAGAGAAATTTCTTCATGGCCTGGCTTGGCTTAAAAGTGGGGTCAAGTAGAGGATTTTTTGCTAGAGTGAGGCAGATACAACATTTTAATAAAAGAAATAAAAGCAATGCACTGCAGAAACAATTACCTTTCATTTATTCCCCGTGCTGTTGGTCAGGCTTGATATACAAAATGTTTATCTCATCTGTAAACAACCCACAGCTGTCTATTTTAGTTTGTTTATGTCTGAAGGTGGATTGAGAGAGAACACCATATCGGGGCAGGCGTGCCATGGCCGTCATGCAAAGGGATTAGGTTTCCAAACGTTCCTAGTCGGAGACAAAAGAGTATGGTAATGTGAGACTAAGCGTGATCCAATGTAAAGGACATCAAAATGAACTGTAACAGACATGTGATTATGTCCTGTGATTCCGCAACTTAATCTGGCACAGTCAAAGAAGCTAAATGAGTTACAATTCAAATTTACAACGTTAACAACTTTTATGAAAACCATTTGGCCTATATTTTTAACTCACATTCGTTAACTTTAAGATACTGTCCGGGATTGAATTTAAAAGATAAGAATGTAAATCCAGAATGAGGTATGTGTCACTTTTAGGGTATGGACCATGACCGCTCAAATGCATGAGGACTAAATACTTATTCTGTGTCACTTCAAAAGGGAGTGTATGGGACATGAAGGGGACAATACATTGGATATAAAGAAAAAAGGTGTCATAGTCCATTTTTTGGAAATATATATATTTTTGAAATAATGACATACAATTCAGATAATAAACTGGAATCAAGCACCTGCAGTTACATTCTATGGAAGGCAGATATTATATAAATATTAATTATTCAGTCTGAGTACCACAGCGTATCTTCGGGGTATTTTACAACACAACATTATTCAGACCGTATTGCCTTCATAGGGAATACACAGACACTTAACATACAGAGAAGTATAAAAATATGTCAACACATTGCATAAGTCAACTGTTCACATTTTAGTCATGTTAGAGTTATATAATGTACACTACATGCATCTGCTTGAACTACGTTACTTCTAGCATGTCAATGTTTTCTCCTGTGAACAGTACTGAAGGTCCTGGTTCTTACCGGTCTCGGGTGGGGGTTGTTTCTCCGGTGGACTGAAGATGGTCTTGGTTGAGTTGGTTCACCTCGACCAGGCAAGCTGAACTCCTCTGTGTAGGTGCTGAGTTGGGCTGCCATTATTTCCCCAAGAGCCTCAGTATCCATACAGTACCTTTCCTTCACAGAGCTCAGTCTCACTCCTTTGCCCCATCTGAATAATACCTACCGCCCTGTCACCTTCTCAGTCAGGGCCGGGCTACCAAATTTGGGGCCCCTGGACACATACAAAAAATGCCTATATGTAGATTTTTTTTACATGGCGCAGAAAGAAAAACCCATATCTTCTACAGTTCTGAAAAAAATTAAAGGGACCACGGCAAAATTCTGTTTCTCTGGTTTTACGATTCATAGGTATGTGTTGGAGTAAAATAATTGGTTTGGTTTTATTCTATAAACTACTGCAAACATTACTTACAAATGAGAATGCTGTCATTTAGAGTATTTATTTGTAGAAAATAACAACTGCTAACCCCAAAAAATTCATTGTTTTCAGATAAATGTATATAATTTTTTCATCAACATACTAATGTTTTCACTTAAAAAGAGTTCAGAAATCGATATTTGGCGGAATAACCCAGATTTTTTTATTACAGCTTTCAGGCATCTTGGCATGCTCTCTACCAATCTGTCACATAGCTGTTGGGTGACTTTGTCACTCCTGGCACAAAAATTCAAGTAGCTCGGCTTTGTTTGATGGCTTGTGACCATCCATCGTCCTTGATCAAATTCGAGAGGTTTTCAATGGGGTTCAGGTCTGGAGATTGGGCTGGCCATTACAGGGTCTTAATCTGGTGGTCCTCCAGCCACACCTAGACTGACCTGGCTATGTGGCATGGAGCATTGTCCTGCTGGAAAAAAAACTATTCACAGAGTTGGGGAACATTGTCAAAGCAGGTATTCTTCCAGGATTCCCTTGTACTTGGCTTGAATCACGAGTCCTTCACAAAGACAAATCTGCCAGATTCCAGCCTTGCTGAAGCATACTTAGATCATCCCCGATCCTAGAGCAAATTTCATAGTGGATGCGAGACACTGTGGCTTTTAGGCCTCTCCAGGTCTCCGTGTAACCATTAGACAACCAGGTGTTGGGCAAAGCTGAAAATTTGACTCGTCAAATTACTCCATTCCTCTGCAGTGCAATGCTTAAGGTCTTTCTCAAACTTCAGCCTGGCTCTTCTTTGCTTCTCATTGATGAAGGTCTTTTTTCTAGCTTTGCACAAATTCAGCCCATGAGCCCCCCTAGGAGCCTGTTTCGAACCGTCCTCGCTGTGCACTTCACCCAGCTGCTGTTGGCCATTCTTTTGTATGTCGCTTGATGTGATCCCACAGCAGCTGAGTGACATTGAAAATGAATCGATGGTCATCTGGGTCAGTGGACAGTCGTTTTCACCCTCTGCCAGCCTGTGGCTTTGTGGTCCCCAATGTCTGTTGCTTGAACTTTTTCTCATGAACCCCCGTCTTTGAAATTTTCAGGATGGTAGCAAGCTGACACTCACTGTGTCCCTCTGCCAGTAAAGCCAGAATTTAACCCTTCTTTTCTCCACTCAAAGCTTTTATTTTCAATTATTTTGTCATGCTGAAATTCAAATTACATTTGAAGTACTATTTGCACTGTTTTGCCATCCAACTGTTCCTATTGCAAGTGGATAGTGAGGACCCCAGCAGTGGTTTTTATACTTTTATTGTTAAATTATATTTGCTTCAGGAAATCACCTAATCAGTAACTCATTAAATAAAATAAGGTGTGCCTGTGTTGGAATTTAACAAACACTGGTACTGAATGGCTGCCATACATGTAGAGATGCTGATTTAAGAAAAATTAGGAGGTCTTTTAATTAAAATATATATATAATTAAGATTCAAATTCCAAGACAAATATTCAGAACGTTGGGATTAAATATAAACTGCCCAAGATCCATAGAATAGCATAGAATGTCATTTGGATCAGTCCTTTCAGCTGTAGTCAATGCTAATTTGCCATGGGAAAATAGAACTGGGATCAATTCAGATTTAACATATTCTCTATAGGAAGTACCACCATGGTCCTGTGTAAAAATCCTTTGGCTACAAAACAAAGATCATGGTAGAGTCGGTGCCTCCTTACAAAAAGTTGTGGAAGTCACGTGTATTACTGGTTATCTAGCTATAGCTACTGACCTTACTGTTAACGTTTGTTCATTAGGTAACAACATTATCTTACCAGCTAGCTAACATTTCCTGGTTTCTAACTTGTGTGTTATGCTTTGCCCGTATGTTTGCACAGTAACTGACGCTACTGCTAACGTTAGCTAGCTAGGTAACAACATTATTTTACCAGCTATCTAACATTGTCTCGTTTCTAGTTTGTGTGTGATTATGCTTAGCTGTTGTTTGCATAGTCTTCACAAAACTGAGCACATCACTTAGTTTGATAAGCGACCCGACTGATCTATAACTATCTGCACTTACATTGCTGCTATTAAATGTACCTTTAACTATAGTGTTTATACCTGATGTATCAATTGCATGTGATTATTTTATTTGGTTTGATATAGTATGTGTTTATTAGGGACTACCCAGAGCAGTTTAGCACAAGGCCAGGGTGTTCTCATTACTTAAATAGCTGGGTGGGCTAAAGGCATAAGAGGGTGGGAACTATATTGAATTGGGGTGAACAAAGACCCAATCTCTGGAAAGTTTGAATCTTTCAAGGCTTTTTTCTCAGAAATAAGTAGAGCAGATCATCAACTTTTAAAGCAGCATATTTCCCATTACATCATAAAACAGTATATTTTTATATACCATTCCAAAGTTCTGAATCTGAACTCAAATTTAGCAATAAGCCCCCGTTCAGGAATTCAGTCAGATATTCTATTTTGGATTGAGGACCAGATTTTGACGGGGCCACTATAGGACATAGTAACGCGTGTGCCATCTGCTGCCTGTGCAGAGGGAACATATATACTGGGGGAAATGACTGGATGATGATCAGGTGTGCTAAACGAGACAACAGGTGTGATGAGTTGATGAGATGGGTGGTGGTGTCAGAAAGACTGTGACGTGGAGCGCTGAAGCCTGCCTCCTGCAGGGGGAGCACTGGCAGCAGATGGCGCAGGCGTCACAGACATTGACTTATTGCCACTCCAGTATGGCTTTGGCTTTATGTTTGGGGTCATTGTCCTGCTGGAAGATACACCTTCTCCTAAGAATTTGGTATCTTGCCGATTTCAGCACCATCCTGCCACCACCATGCTTCATAATGTGCATTGTTGGTCTTGCACCTGTGGCATTAATGATCTAGTATTTACACTGTATTATGACAATATGAATCTATGTGTGGGGGATTTTTCTATAAAATGCATATATAACCTTATAAAATATTAATATGAAATGTACAATTTCGTAGTTTTATTATAAACATTAATGTGGAATCCACACACACAGAAAATTACTTCTGGGATAGGACGAATTACACATATAGATTTTAAAAAAAACAAAAAAACACATCAATAATAATAACTATACAACTGTACAACCGTAGTGCAATGTAAGTGACAGGTGTGCGTGAAATTATTGGCAGATGAGCATGATATAAAATGACAGGTTTGCATGGGAATAGAAATAGAAGGGAAGAAGGGTTCCTGAATTGAGCAACCTTATGGCCTAAGTAAATAAATTCTCCCATAGCCTGTTAGTTTTGGAAGGAAAACTCCTGTAACTTCTGCCTGATGGCAGCTTGATAAACAGTCCATGGCATGGGTGGCTGGGATCTGTAATAATTTGTTTGCTCTGTGTAGAGATCCTGCAGGGATGGCAGGTCAGATCTTGTTATGCGCTTGGCTGTTTAAATCACCCTCTGAAGTGCTTTACGGTCGAGGGTGGTGCAGCTGCCATACCAGGCGGTGAACCAGCCGGACAGGATACTCTTGATAGTGCATCTGTAGAAGTTGTTAAGTATCCTGAAATCCATGCCAAATCTCCTTAATTGGCATAGAAGGAAGAGCCGTTTCTGGCCTCCTTCACCAAGATGTTAGAGTGATGAGACCAGGTCAAGTCATCGCTGATGTTGACACCAAGGAACCGGATGTTGTGAACTCTCTCTACTGCAGACGCATTGATGTGTATGTGGACGTGGTCTCCCTGCCGCTGCTTCCTGTGATCATCAATCATCTCCTTCGTTTTGCTGATATTGAGCTGGAGGTTGTTTTCCTGACACCACGAAGTCAGTGACCTTACCTCGTCTCTATAGGCTGACTCGTTGTTAATCAGAGATCAGGCCTATGATGGTGGTGTCATCAGCAAACTTAACAATGGTGTTGGAGATGTTGGTTCCCAGGCAGTCATGGGTGAAGAGAGAGTACAGGAGCGAGCTCAGCACACAGCCCTGGGGGGAGCCAGTACTGAGAGTCAGTGAGGAGGCGGTGGTGTTGCCCATCCACACCACGTCAGGAAGTTCATGATCTATCTGCACATAGTGTCAAGACCCAGATCTTCACCGCTAGCTTGTGGGGCACAATGGTGTTGAAAGCTGAGCTGTAGTCAATGAACCGCATTCTCACGTGTTCCTCTTGTCCAGATGAGAGTGTGTAGTGGAGGGTCATAGCAATGGCATCCTCTGTAGATCTGTTATGTCTATAGGAAAACTGCTGCAGGTGAAGTGTTACAGGTGAGTTTTAAATAGCTGCTCAAAGCACTTCATGATGATTGGTGTGAGGGCTACAGGGCGGTAGTCATTCATGCTTTTTTGACACAGGAACAATTGCGGACTTTTTGAAGCTGGTGGGGACCACTGACTGACGTAGCGATAGGTTGAAGATATCAGTCAGTTGGTATGCACCGACCTGAGATGTTGTCCTGTCCAGGAGCCTTGCGGGTGTTAATACTTTTTAGGGCTGTGCAAACGTCTGCCCTGGTTATTTGTAAAGGGCAGCTGTCCTGGTCTATTTCATTGGAAGTTACTGTGCCTAGATGAGGAGAACCCAAAACAACTGTTTAGATTATCTCCCTGTAGGTTGCGCTCTGCAGATCCTCAGGAATGTGGTCATATCTGTACAATCTTCTCAGTCGTAGTCACCCCGTTCTCTCTTACAAACTATGACCAAGATTTCAGGTGAGTTATTTTATTGCTACTCTTCCATAAAACACACAGTAGTAGTAATTTAGTTACTTATTGGAGTAATATATAATATGTAATGTTTGAGTGGCATGGTAGTGCAGTTCTTCTGTGCTGTCAAATCAATTGTACAGCCTCGGGCTATACAGTAGAACTTCCCTTTGAATCTCTTTAGTTGGTTGGTTTGAAGCCATTTTGAGCAAGCTGCTATAGATCTGTGTGAATTTGACATCAAGTTGTCACTGTTAGCTGTCACTGAGAAGTTACAACGCATGTGATGTCAGGTATTCAATGATTTACAATGTTTTCGTTTATAAATGCAAGTTTTTGCAGTTTTAGTAGTCGGAATGCACTTTGTGACTGTATTACCTTCATGTAAAAGTACCTATATTTCATAAAATATTGCAGTTCCAGGTTAACCTAAAAAAATGCCTTTAGGCAGTCAATTGATGTGAAATCAGACATAAAAGACAGCTCACTGAAAAAAAGTCCATCCCTTCTTGTTGTGGCATGTCATCAGAGAAATTCACACGTCTTCCACATGACTCAGTCCATTCTTCTCACGGATTTGACAACAAGCATACATATCGTTCTACTACACTGTTTTACTAATTGCAATAACTATTCTTTCAGCAGACTAAGTACGTGACTTACCCCATCCTGTTGATCAGATCATCACCCATGAATGGGTATCTATGTTAAGTTGTACTGAATGCACACAGAACAGGTTGGATTGGAGGGATGGATTCAAGCAGAGTGCAGGACATTTATTAGGGAGTAGCAAAGGTATATAAAGGGACAGGCAGCAACAAAGTCAAAGGGCAAACAGGGGGTTGGTAGCTATCAATGCAGATCAGAAGCCAGAGTACAGTATGGAATAAGTCAGGAAGGCAAGGGTCAGGATACCAAAATAGACTTTCAAAATACTTCTGTGATTAAAAAGCGTGCTCAGAAACTCAGGCTCAGTAAAGTTGTAACAATACCTCACAATGGACAACAGTGAACACAGAACTCATATAAGGGGAGTTAACAAGACACAGGTGCAAACGATAATGACAGAACAGGGTACATTCAAGATCAAATGCAAAACCAAACACAGAACTTCACTGAAGTGCTGATTTGCCATGTCTTATCTAATAGCAGGGAAGTTGTAGTATATTTTACCGTCTGTAGTATAAGTTTTTCGTACTGCAATTTTCAATTAATTAGCATGAAACAGGCTATACAAAAGTAATACTCAGAAGGGAACACTCCTTTTAAACAATAGAATTATTTTGGATGATGGCTGCTCAAGAAATTTTGGAAAATATATGAAAGTGCAAAAAGGCTCTGTGGCAGATGAGCACCCTAGTCTCAAGAAATGAGCACTTCTCTCCCTCACTCACTTTCTCTGAAAACGGAGTAGCAGTCCTTTAACAGGTTCTCCTCTCTCACAGCTCAATGGCCTTTTCTGTCACCCTAAGACCCCCTGCTTAGAGCTCACCCAGGTTGTCTGCTCACCCGTGACCATGTTTTACTTTCATATATTATTCAACCAGCCCCTGCAGTTTCTTTGTCCTTGCTGTCCCCATTCTATCCACCTGTACCGTCCTTACTGGGCCTGTTTAGCTTCCACAGTGTGACATGAGCACAGTGGTCAATTTAAATCCAGTCAAAGCAGACAGACTGCAGAGGATAGAACAAGGATGCTGTCATTGGCGCCCTGCTAAATCGTATCTCTTATGTGTATAAACTGGTAGCGTACAAAAATCAAGCTCCCAGGTGGCACAGTGGTGCATGCCTTCAAGGCATCGAGCTCACAATCACTGTCATGGTTCAAACCTTGATTGTCTCTACCTGACATGTGGCTAGGATGCCAAAGAGCAAGGCTTACTGCGATTGTCCTGATTTCAATGGGAGTTTGTGCGTTGAGACAAAGGCACCAGTTTTGGGAAGTTCCTAAGGAAGAGCTTAGTGACCAAGTGAACAGACTTCATAATTCACCAGTGACCTTAATTTAGAATTTACATTTTTTTATTTAAATGATCTGTCATTGGTTTTTAACTCCCTTTACCTGATAACTTAGATCTTAATTAGACAGTTCCCTGAAGTGGTGACCACAGCCGAACCCAGTTGAATACTTTTACCTTGTACTTTTTACACCTCTGGATATGTAAAACAAAGTAGACAAAGTATATTCGGTTTGGCATCCTTACAAGCATTAAACACCGATGTTTACCTTAACATAGTGTGAAATACACATAAAACAAAAGCAAAAAAATTTGCAGTGTAGCAATGATGTTCTATGGGTCTCTTCATCACATCTTTGATGCACACTGGTTCCAGAAAGTGGTTGGAAGATGGTCATGGTGAATCAGTAAAAATGATGAGGAAGGAGCTATGTTATGATTGTAGATACTTTGTCATTATGAAAAATCGAATCAAAAGTGATTTACTACATGATTAATTAAAGGCAATCTCTGAGTTTTTTTAAATGTGCCTCATCTATAGGCGTGTTCACACTGCACCTTTGCCTAGGGCTAAGAGCTTCCTAAGATCTGGGCTAAGGGCCTCCTAAGCCCAGGGCTTAGCAAGTGTTCACATTTTCATATTTTGAAGTGGGCTAGCACCACCCTTAGCCTGGGGTTAGCTGGCCCTGCTCCAGAGTAAAAGCATAGAACGTTTATTGTCCTACTTCAAAACCTGCCCTTTCACTTAATTTGCATATGCTTGTGACGCTCACCCTTACTAACAGCTGCATCTGTTTGATCCTTTCATTCGGCACATTTTTGTCATTTTATTATTATAAGTTATTGCAGCTTTCCCTGGGTGTAAATCTAGCAAATAAGTTGAAAGAATGAAAGTTGACTAATGTTTTGATCTTTGCATAGTTTTTCAAGCACATACCGACAGGGTGTGCATCTTGATCAACCAATGTTAAGACGTTAATTAGATTGCGGTAGCCTATCATTGATCTTTTGTCAGGGATGTAGGCTACGGTAAAATTATTCACATGTGGGAGAGAACATAACATTTGTAGCTTATCATAGAATGTAAAATGGTCGTATTATCCGTTAGCCCAGGGCTTAGCAATACATATGTGAATCCTTAGCCCAGGGTTAAACCGTAGCACAGGGTTTATAAACTCTAGTGTGAACACAGGTTAAGCTAGCCTGAGGCCAGTCTTAGCCTGAGGCTAAGATAGCCCAGGGCTTAGAATAATGCAGTGTAAAAAGGCCTTACAAGTACTACCACTATCATACCTCAATTTGCAATAGGATACAGAGTTTGAAACCACGTGATTCTAATGATATGAAGCTCAACTAGGCATGACAAACATGACAGAGTATGACATTTTCAAGGGTTTGAGGGCATATATCAGCACATACTGGACACAATTTCTGGGGATCTGTTTTGCCTCAACAGTTTCACTTTGACCATCAGTACACTGCAAATTATAGAATCCATCGTTAACAACAGGTGTTGACGAACAATGACATTCTTACTTTTAGGTCTATTTCCCACAAATGATATAAAGAAACAGTCACTTTCTGTTCACTGGTTGCAAAATGAGTGCGATCGATCTTCACATTGCGTATTATGTCATGTATGTGCCTGTGTGCACCATGGTTTTACTTGCTTGCTCCTTGGTGTTTCAGACTGGCTGTTTTGTAAAGGCACTTTTTGAAAACTACTGATGTAAAAACGGCTTTATAAATAAATGTAATTGATTGATTAAAACCACTCAGTTTCATACTTGGAACATCCTGGTTAACTGAGCTTTATTGATTCCACATTATTCACAAATAAACAACGTATTACTGAAATCAGCCTCAAAAGTCCCAGACTGCATATTTAAGTATATATAAAATGAAACAAGCTTCTAGTGGAAGACCGAGGAGTGTAAAAATTAGGTGAGTGACATGGAAGAACTCGGCAATCTTAAATGCCATATAGGCTGTATTATTCTCGCTTAATTGTTAGGGTTTGATTGCAAAAGCAGGGAAACCACCATTAGTAATTTTCAGTAGTCCAGCCGACAAATGAATGTACTGGGACCTATGTACTTCCAATGTTAGGTTCATGACACTGTTCAAACGTTTTAGTGCATGTACATTGAGGAGTGAATTACTGCCTGGAAGTTTGCACAGGGTGTTGGCCACAGTCATGAAGATCTTTGCACTCTAAGTGGGAGATACCATGGAGTTGTCAATCCACAGAAGAACTGGCATCTGTTCATGTGACTCTGCCACTACCAGTCAATCTCAGTGAACCAGAAACTCTTTTAGCAGGGGAGGTCAAGACCAAAGGTGTCATTTGTGGATGAGCCCTGCATCAACACAAGTTGGAAACAATAGAAAGTATGGTGAGTACCCCCCCCCCCCCAAAAGAAACCATATGAACACAATTCATAAGACACATTCTTCATGGACATGTTCCCCTTCAGCAGCGGGGCTGCACTGCAAATGGGCACCAATGAACACATCGGGCATACAGACCAACAAAATGAGAGGGCAGAGCCATTATAATGTCCCATATTTAAATTCACCACTCAACAAGAAGTGCCTGTCTATGTGGGAATTGACCATCTTGTGCTCACATATGTGTCTAACACTCGCAATGCTAATTTACTTGATTGATTGTTTGAGTGGGTGACAGTAACATTCACATGGCTAAAATACTTGAAAGTGCCTCCAGCTTTAGCATGTGTGAAATTAAAAGGGACCTGTGCTCCTCCATACGTTTCATGTAAAGTCCACTGGACTCGCCATCCCCTCCTAACTTGTTGGAAAACCAGTGTCACCAGCTTGAAAATGTAACACTGGTCTACTGTTGCACCTGATGTGTCTGGCCCAGGAAAGGACCAAAGAATAACAATGAGGATGACTGTCACACAGTTAACACTGGTCATGTTTCATCCAGAGGGAAAGTCCACCCCATGTGTTGAATATCCGCTAAGGCAAGCAAACAAGTTTATTTATATTGCACAATTCATTCATTCAAGCAATTCAATGTGTTTTACAAAAAAAACTATATAATGGAAACAAATACCTGAATAAAAACATAAACTTGGCAATTCAATGTGCTTAACATAGAATAAGAAAACTGAAATTTAATAAAAACAGAGTAAGGTAGAATCTGTAGTAGATTCCATGTGGAAGCTATAAAAGCTGTAAGGCTAACTGTGTGGTTATGTTTAAGTGCTCAGTCTTAGGCGTGTGAAAAGGGAAATGTTTTTAACCTGGATTTAAAAACGTATACATTTGGAGCATCTCTAAGAACGTCTGGTAGTTTATTCTAGTGTTATGCAGCATAACTGCTAAAAGGCAGGGATTCCTTAGGGACCAGCAACTGTTCTATGTATTTTATACCTAAATTTAACCTGACATCTAATTATCACTCCATTTATTGCGTTAATAAGATAAACTACCTGAAAGCAACATCAAATTGTGATGGTCACCAAGAAGAGTTATGAGAACATCTGCACTAATTTGCCTCTGCCAAGAAATAGGGTCCCTGGGGTTCCTTGAGTGTACTGGCTATATTTTAACTTCCTGTTTACACGACTTTACATGACATCTAACTGGGTAGCTAGTGTACATGTTGTTTTTAGGGTGTTGTTTGATGCTTTTAATGCATCTTTTTATCAGATTTAACTGACCATAGAAGTGGAATGAAACATCTTCCTATGTCACAATTTGAAACAGATTAAAATACTCTAATAGCAAGGGATTTTACTACATGAGCAATAACAAGCTAAAGAAAAGCAACAATCAAGACAATTGATCACTGAATAGTGCCAGACTTATATCCTTCGTGTGGGTAGTTTTGGAAAAAAGCTTTTTGGCTGTGTTGGAATTATCTGTTGCTTCTATGATAGTGAAGGATAGTTACTGCTAACTAGGCCATAGATCCTGAGGCTTTCCCTCTGAAAGTCATCTTGATGCATAAAAAAAAGCTAAAAGAATGTAAATGCATGTGGTATATAATTTAGCAGTTATAACAATTGTGAATAAAAGTTGTAATGTTAGGCCTCACAGCTAAATTAATTGAATACAATGACACAAATAAAAGAACAGCAATAAACAATTAGGCTTGCTATTTAGCAAATTATGAGAAGGGTGATGATAAGAGGGAAAGCCCTCAGTAAAACATTATTGTAGTAGGGAGCTGTTGTGGCTCAACAATACCTATCCTATTAGAGATGGCAGCTTGATGGGTAGAGCAAAAAAAAACATAATTTACGTGCATTTAGGAATGGTTGAGAATTCATAGAAAAATACTTGTCTATCCTACGCTGAAAATGTAATACTAGATAGGGGACAATATTCACGATAGTAATTCAATTAAGGGTAACGGGAACAATATGTAGGATAATATTTGGCTTACATTTAAGATATTGCCTTTTTTATCCTCTTCATCTGATCAGTGGAAAAATGTCATTTTTGGCTATGTTCTAAAACATTATAGGGGAATTTATGCTCGTCGGCAAGAAGATGCCTGTTCATCCACAATACATATTTTATTTCCAGGGGCCGATTTACCATAAGGCAGAAGAGACAATTGCCTCAGGCCTCACATTGTGTACTTGAGTTCATGATTATAATATTTAAAAAGCTAAATTTCTTTGCTCAAGAGACGCAAATTAACATCTGGCAGGTTTAAATGATTTTTGGTTGCTTCCTCAGTTTACCATAAGATGTTAAAGGTGAGTTGGTGTACTGTATGCAAGTAGTTATCTGTGGAGGTATTTTTGTTCTTTCCTGAGCTGTTTCTTAGGCGGATTACTTCTACTTTCACTTAAGTGAATGATATTCTACATATTAGCACTCATACACCAACTCAGTACTCTTCTACCCTGACAGGTGAGGCAGTCAGGCAGTGGAGGAAGAGGTATTCACTAAATGCTGTGACATTCGCTGCGTAATAACAAGCCTCAACGTTTCAGATTAAACGAATACTAAAACACGCCCTTCACTTCGAAAGATTATACATTTCTCACTAATCAGACTGAGGGAGGAGTAAGAGTCAACACCAATCATCTCTCTCTCTGTATACATTTGCATCTGACAAAGGTCAGACCAATTATAATATTTTATACTACCTAAACAAGACCCGAGAGGCGGGTCTGTGAGATGGCTCTCTGCCCGGTAAATATGCTGGTTTGGTTCCACGGAATTCCAACACAAGAGAACGGGAGCAGTTAAGAGAGCAGAGACTTTTACTGAAGACTATAGTTACTATAGAGGTTTTTTCAGTGGACTGACTCATGAGATTCCAAATGTGTATTGTGAGAGTAAATGGACTTCTAACAACTATCTACCAGGCCAGAACTGTAGTACCTGTCCCAGCAGAAAAGGTCCACAGACAGGTACCGTTTGATGTTCCGTGGACCATGCACAACAGAATGCAAGAGCCTGCTGTGACAGAATGACAAGTGAGTAACTCACACTCAGAGAGATAAGAGTTAATTGTATATTTAAAATCGAGCTGAAAATGTGAAGTTGTAACTTTGTTTTAAATCTAATTATTTTAGAGTATTCTCTCTCTCAGCATTTTCAGCACATGCCACCTTGATTAGAACAGTTGTTACACTGATACAACTTCACTGTGAGGCAGTGACGTGCAATACTGCTTATTCTGAGTAGTCACATGTTCATAGACTAATTTAGTATATTGTGTATTGTTGGGCACCCTGTAATCAAACTCCACACACACAGGGACCATCATTCTAGAATGGCATCTCTGCTTGTATGATTCACATTGAAAATGGATTCAAAATGTTCGCCCTCTGCTGGTGATTTGAAGAATAGAAATACAATTGCCCATAACTCAATCACCTATTCTATAAAAATGGGCAATAACTTTAAAATGTACTCTAGAACTTGATAAGACTGCATTCTGTTTGACAATGTATTCAAAACTGTTATAGAAATGAAAGTACAACCCATTACAACTGGTCATATGGCACCACTTTGTCTTTTGTTGCATATAATGATAAAATATTGCAGAGAGTTAAAGGGATACTCCTGGATTTAGGACATGGAACTTAGTTATTTTTTTAAGATTAACTTAGGGATCACATTTGTATGTCTCTGCATCCAGTTTGAAGGAAGTTGTCTGCAGTTTCGGCTTTCATGCTTGCACATACCATAGATATCCTGCTATTGTGAAAATGTTAGAAAGCAACTTCCTTCAGACAGCACCTAGAAACACAAAATGCTATCCATCTCTTAATCAGACTATGAGGAAGTTTTAAAAGGCCTCTAAGTGGCCACAACTGGAATAAACTACCAGAAGATCTTAGACGTTCACCAAATGTGTCCATTTTTAAATCCAGGCTAAAAACACTACTCTTTGCACGTGCCTATGACTGAGCTCTCAAACGCAACCCCACTGTGAGCATAACAGTTAACTGTTTAGTATTACAGTTTTATATGGCTAATTTGTTTTATATTCTTATCTATTTTATTA